>CANUEZ040000100.1:5770000-6036227 GCA_948099385.1 Fasciola hepatica
CTCGCCCCAGCATTCTTTGTTGCAATATATATATATATATATATATATATATATATATATCAGCCTAATTTTTGTATTCCCTCACTTCAGCACTTTTCCTTCATCACTGCAGCTGAATTGTGAAAAACACTGTTAACATTTTCACGTATTCTTTCATTGACTGACTACCAAATGTACGTCGTGAAAATGTCTCATTTGGTCACTGAGCGTAATGCTTTTGATAACCATACTGCGCACGTTTAACAACCAGCACACGCCCATTCCGAAAACCGAAGCAAACCCTAAATATCCCTCTGCGAAACAGTTTGACATCTCCCAATTTCAAACCGATGTTGTTCGGGTGACTTCGAGCGCTTACCTTTCGCCCTGGAGGTCAGAGGCTCGAATCTCACCGCAGCTGGTCACAGTCACCCAGTTCACAACCACGATTGACTCAATGAGACTTTAGTGGATTCGCCAATCCAAGTTACTGGGTTTGATTGCCTATTGCACCCGATTGTGCAATCGGTCTTCAAGGCTACAGGGTATATACCCCTTCCACTACACTCGTGCGGAAGCGTGTAGTAAAAAATTCAAAGAGACATTGGTGCTACATTGGTCATACTTCGAGGGTTATTCCTTCTTCCGTCCTGTCATAAAGTTATTTCGAAGAGGAAATTTTATCAAATTTCGAGCTCATAGATACACATGAACATGGTAGAAGCAGTGGAGCCTATTACTCAAATGAATTCCCATACAATAACGGTGAGATAATCATTCTGACAATGGATGGTTTTAAACGACCAATTCATCCTTAAGCCGTTCATATATGACGTGAGAGACACTAAAAACCAGGCCATGCAGATAGGCACAGATAAACATCAGTCGTAGCTAAGGGTTTGTAATAGCCATGTGATTAGTTTATTTGGTTTACGCCCTGTAAGTGACAGGATGATGGATCGATTCGGCCTTGTTCAATCCTAGACCAAGGATGTTGGAGTACCTAGACCAAAAGTTTTTGGGTGTTAAGATAGCCCATCTGTACCCATGACTTGTGCTTATTCCTACCTGTCCGCATCACGGTTTTTCTTTCATATTTCTCCCGTGTGATCTGGAGACGGATGCAGATTGATTTATATGAAAATGCTTTTTCCGAAAAGGACTTTTTTAATGGTCTTTTTCAGACATGAAAACAATAACTGGAGACTAAGAATAATCAATTATGAATTCTTTTCTTGATAGGCGTTCAATCATAAGATGGACAAAGCGAAAGCGGTCTTTGGAGAATGATTCTATGCTGCGAGGAAATGAGCAAGACAAAAAAAGATCTCACAATAACGAAGCAATGATTGAACAAGAGAAGCCAAACAATAACCCAATAAGGGTTCGAGAAAACAGACTGAAATCTAGCGATAGACCGTCAGCTAAGCGAATGCCCTAATGAGATACGCCATTCAGAAGAGAATATCGTATAGAGGTACCTCACCGGAAATCACACTGTAGTATTCCGGAGGGGTGTTTAACTAGGCTTGTTTTGCTGCGAAGATTAGTGATGCCATCCAGAAAAGATTCCACGAGAGTAGTTGCATAGTTTATGTTTCAGGCACCTGAGTTAACTCCGGAAACTTCATGGTATCAGGGACCAAGGAAGAAAATAAGAGACAAAATACTGAAGATTGGAGAGAAAAGTTGTTACAAACGAGGCTGGGGAAAAAGATGCAAACTAAGAAGAGTTCACTGTGGACGTGGAGCAGAGCCTCGATTTGATATTTCCGGCTAAGGGTCGGCGAACACAATTCCAGCTTGTAACTAGTGTAAGCCAGAACACGTAGACATGGTATGACAATGAAAGGAATCGAAGTATTGTAAAACTTGGTATCGACGACCAGGATGAGCAAATCACTAAGCGAAGAACCAGTTCATAAACTGAGACGGATTGTGGTTCAGGAAGAATAGGAATGTCGAATCGGTGGTGATCGAGTGGTTTAGAGCGTTCGTTTACCACTTCGGAGGTCAGCGGGTTCACTCCCTCCCCAACCGGTCCCTTGGTGGTAAAAAATAAGCCACTGTCTTTCGGCTGTTAACCAGGCCTGATATACTGGACCTTATGTGATTCTCCACTCTGGGTCCCGTAGTCTGGTTACTGTCTGTCCTCAATAAAGCAGCAGACCTTGGGGGTTGTGAGACATTTTCGATTCGCGAGCGACTGCTGCTCATACGATTTCCGCGACACGACTGAAATGAGAAAACAAGACAGACGTTGATAGATCTGGCAGGTACGTTGATGATCCTGTTAGGCTGACAGGAGATGGGAGGCCAGACGAGCTATGGGCCGGAGCCCACGAGTCAAGATGCACCAACTTCCAGAACTACTTGTAGAGAAAAGGCGACGAGCCAAAGCAGGACGGAGTCATGTTCATTTAACAAACAGGGTTCAAACACCCAGTCCATTGAATGGATTAAAGCTGACCTGAATTTCTCGCCTATCAAACAAACTTACTTACTTTTGATTGATCGGTTATTTACATAAAGATAAGACCGATAAGGGTCACCCATATTGTACCGAGGAGTGATAGAGCGGAATCCGGCTAATACGGACATGAAATGACAGAAAGATTTAAAAAAAACAATAAAAGAGTGGTTAAACAAACACGGGAGTGATTGGCAAGAAGGACTATGGGAGATATCGGTCAGTTACCTCACAGCTATCTTTTCGATCACAGGGACGACTCCTTTTGAATCGGTTTCCGAGCAGGGACCCAGAACACATCTGGACGGGTGGATCTACATGAAAAATGACAAACCTCTGACAACCTGAGAGCGGAATCTCGAGAAACTGGCGGTACAACGGCAGAGAGATGACCAGAGTCGAAAATAAGCAAGATACGATAGATGAAACCAACCACAAAAATGGATACCTTTCGTGTCAGGAAAGCTGGTAAATGTTAAGAATCTCAACAAACCTGGTGTGTTCGGTCCGGGGGTCAGCAAATTCCAGAAATGATTGAACTGACCCTACACTATATAAGAGAGAATGAATCGCAGTTTCAGAATCAGTCAGCCACCACAAGACAAATAAGGCAACGGAAGCCAGTTCGCACCCTGATAAACCCGGACCGAATGTTTTCAAGAAAAGGCGAGTGTAGCGAGGAATGCTGGAGAAACAGAACGATGCGAACAGCGAACCGATCTGGAAAACAGATCGAGAGCCAAAGACCAAAGAACAGACGGTAAATATGTCAGAAGCACCCCGACGCAGAAAAAGGAGGCACACGGAGAAGCAGATGAGACGCAACGAGATCTCAGACAACCAGCAAGATAGCCCATGTGAGGAACTACCGATTAAACCGTCAACCGGAACAATCGGACTAATCGAAAGGAAACAGTTTACGAAAGAATCGAGCTAATGTCCACAGGCAACTGGCCAGAAAGCAGCCGAAATACTCAGGCAACCGGCTGAACAATGTTGCTGCAGTGTGGTCTGGAAGAAGGATTATACCAACGATTATGCATGTTTCATCGAAATGACTTGTTTGACTGCCCAAATACAGGTGTTCCTCACCCGCTTTGCCTTTTTCGATACAGTATGTCATATAGGTACTTTGAAACTAATTTACCTGTCCTGGACGTGGATAAGTACCTTGAGGTACAATTTTGAACAAAGGTAAACCAGTTTATGTGACTATAAAGAACGGCCATTCAAGTAGAAGTGTAAAACTACATATAACTAGTGAAATATCTGATGCAGGGACTGGATGAGCTCTTAGGAGCGGCTATCATTCCGAAAATAGACCTAACTACGGAAGCCTATGTATAGAAAGAGCTCAACCAAGCCCTAGGATTGCTATTGCAAATTGAATGAGTTTCGTATTTTGGTTTCAGTGAAGAGTCGCTACAGTATGTCCCCTTCACTGCACCCATGTGCAAACAAGCAATAAAAAGTCGGCTTGAGAAAAGTTGCCCGCGGCTATAGAAAAGCCGATTGCCTACAGCAACTCCCGAAAACGCTTTTACCGCAATTCAAACATTTGCGTAAAACAGTCAGCTCCTTGAATAAACGACAGGGATCATATAGGTGAGAATTTGCAAAGTAAATACGGGGTTCACGCCAATTTTCATTTCTGTTCTTTCAACCATTTAGCTCTCATTTCGGTGTCCCTTTTTGGATTGCCATGTCAAAGCATCCTCGGGTAGGGTGAAAAACGAACAAAAGCTTTCCGAGCAAACAAACAGAAAAAGGAATTTACAAGAGGCGAATCACGAAGAGGAAAAAGGGGTTCGAAAGCTTCTACGCCATTGTCGGAGAAAAGTATACATATCACTTATTGTATTCAACCGTCCAGTGACACGATCTCGTCCACCCCAACCCGGAAACCTAACACGTTTAACAAGGTCAAGATCACTGGTCGAGGATTTCGTACCTTTGTGCCCTGTCAGAGAATGATCACCTCAACCTTTATTCCGACCAATAACCACCTCGGACAACAGTGTACACCGAGGAAGTCTATTTATGGGCTCGCGTAAAACAAGGCTCAACAACCACAACCTATTTGAATAAGACCTTTGTTTCAGCGAATGACGTCTAGTATCCATCACCCTACGCCTCACCTCAGCATTGCTGGTATCGTGTTCCCACAGTATATTCGAGCAATACTACAAAGACAGTAATATCTAAACAACGATAGTGTTTGCCTGACTTCTACCGTAAACGGCTATGCTCATGATTCGTACAATACCACTGACCTAAATGAGCAGTGCACACTTGACAATTGATGGGCAATGGGATGTCAAACCGGTGCCACAGCAATCAAAATATAGCAAAGATGAATTGTTAAGAATTAAAGAGAAAATATCTGGTGAAGAACGGAACACAAAGAGACAGATTTCACTGAGGAAACCGAAAACCGTTTCGTTCTGAATGAGGGAAAATACGTTTAGGAAAAAAATGAGAGTAGCAAGCTACGAAGATGTTCAGAATCAGTGCACCGAACTAACATTAGTGCATGTAACCTTAAAAACGAGAACCGCAGATTGGATATGCAGAGCCCAGATTTTTTTCGTTTATTATGCATAGCCCCGGTGAGAGTGATTAGGAAATCAGAAATCGTAACCTTGAAGACTGCGGAGACAAGACGGACGATTAGGAGAGATAGTGTACCTCAAGAAAGCAAACTCATCTGACCGGAGCAAAATTACTCCTATGGTATGGGAGCGTGTCACGTACTACTAATGAATAAATGATTGATCAGTAAGAATTATGGGTACCGCAGCGAACCACGATGTTATGAAGTCACGTAAACAAGCTGAAGTGTGCACCATGAAAAATACCGGCACTCCGAACGTGTGATAACACTACACGATGGTTATTTTATACTGTTCAAAAGCTCAGTCCACAAAGACGATCTATAAACCTGCACGTAGTGGTACTTGCCAATATTCCTAACCAAGCTTTTACTAAAATATTGCGTGAAATACTAACCTCCTTTATTTTATTATAAGACAAAATGGGATATAACTTCAACACTCATCATAATTGCAAGTGAGTAGTAGGAGATTAGATTTGTATATAATATGATTCATCACGCAGCTTGAACGCTGTGTGGGAAGCGGGTTGTTACCGTTCAAAAGCCAGTGACGGAAGGGTGCTATATCATGTAGTGTAGATGTTCAACAAACCGTTGAGAGCCAGCCCGGATAGCCTTGCGGTTAAGGTGTTCGATTCATAATCGTTCACCCCGGGTTCGAGTCCCCGTGGGGGCTCGGTGGATGTGCACTGCTGATGATTCCCAACAAGGATGAAACAGCTGTACAGTGCTTCCATGGTTTTCAATGGTGAGTTGAGGGTTCAGGCTACATGATGAATCATATTATATACTCATCATAATTGTTGGTGAAAAGCATTTAAACTAGTAACTGGTGAACAATTTTATCCCAGAGTTTTGGGCGTCCCACACGTTTCCACCTGAACAAACCTGTGAATTGAGTGGCTTCCGCTGCTCAACAAAATACATTTTCCGCAATTATCGCAGATAACCCGATTTCCGTTCAGTTGGTAACGGCTGACTTGTAAGGAACGGGCCCGGTTGAAGAATGGCATTTCCAAAAATAATTTAGATCTGTTTCTTTGACAATTACTATTAGTCAAGCATAAATCAGTTCAAATTACGCACAGTCGGAGTACATATGGTACAATGAACCGTTTGATTATCCGAACACGTCACCCAAGATCGCAAGAGAAGTCGAGCATGCAGAGAGACAGGTAAGCAGTGAGAGAGAGAGAGATGGAACTATCTGAAAGGACAAACGGTGCAACAACTCACGACACAACAGGTTCACGAACTAAAGTGGCATCAGGCCAAACTATATTCTGATCTGGATACGTTGGATCCCTGAAGGAAGTGAATAATTCGAGACGGAAGCCTATTACCGGAGTGTGCAGGGAGGCAAATCAGGATACACGGGAGTAGAACGTGTGTGGAATAATGTATGCCCGATGGTCAAAAAGTAGGCGGTGCAAACGTGTCAAATATGCAGAGAGATCCACGTCAGTTCATGAAGTTCACCGCTTGTTATGATGCATTGCTTTCTCTTCAATTAGCTCTGTTTGTCTGCATAATTCCGAAATATTTCTGATCAATCTGGTCCTCCTTTGAATAATGCCAAATGTCAACGGTGCATTTTTTTCCACTTAGCGATCGCGTTCATTAGAAAAGACTACTGCCACCAATAACTATTGTTCTTGTACCTTTAAAAGATATGAAACATTTCGGCCTCGCTTTGACGGAGAACTTGTACTGATATTTACAAATTATAAATGTTGTCGAAAAGTTTGTCTATTGTCCCGTCGAGTTGGTAAACTTCGACAGTTGATTGTCCAGTACTTCTCTGTTTCTACTCTCATATACCGGTGTATGTTTACCGTGATTCTATGTGGTTCGCCCGTTATTTTCCCTGGCTTACTTAAAAATGACTACGTCAAACTTCATAGAGGTCTGCGTATCAGTCTTGTATTCGGTATGGCTTATTAAGATCTCAGATCAGACTTAAGTGATAACACACAACAGCATCCATTGCATTGGTGCAAATTTTCATCGCTGGAAGTCCACATTCCCTGCATTTCGACCCCTCTCTAAGCCAGTCCCATTAGTCTACCTGTCCCATGTTTCGACGGTTTCCTTCAAGATTATCTCGGTGCGGAAATTCTCTAGTTCCGTTCCTTGTCTATGGGTTAACAAACAAGAATGAAGCTTTGTACGAACTACAAACCCTCGTTTTAGCCTGTAGAATTTGTTTCCTCACTCTCTCTGAAAAGCCCCGGAAAAACGTGCTCAAGTCTGCGCACCATCGGATTCGAAATCGGAGCCATAATACCAATAATCAGAATGCCTCGAAAGGAAGATCCACAATCTTAATATCCGATTCTTTTAACTTTTTTAATGGTAGTCAAAAAACTCAGATTTTTGTCCACAGTGTACTTATTCAGTCAAAATATAAAGGAGCTTTTGGAATCTTCTGGAATATCGATTCCACTCAAACTACATTTAAAGAATATAAGAAGCAAACACTTTCCTTCACTTCAACAGCCTCAGTACGGAGAACAATAAAAATATGTTGATCATACTTCTGACCTTGAGGGTTGTAATTATTATGATTCATATTATCACCACTGACGGTAAAAACACGTGCATTACAACCGTTTCGATAAGAAAAATGCGCAAGAAAACGTATTGGAAATATACCTACAACCGTTTTTGGACCACGACTGATCTGTTGAGCGCCTTGCTCGAACTAGTTGCTGTCCACAATCTTGCCTTCAGGTGTGGCAAAGTCACCTGGGAACCACTGATTTCCTTCTGTGTAACTTGACTGCTAAATTCAATACTAAGAATCGATGAACCAGATTGTCTGTTCCCAATTCATCCGAGCTGAGGAAATAAAACTGTTCTCCGGATGTCGTTGATATTCGAAAGAACAAGTGGATTTGTTCATATTTTGAAATTCATGCAAGAGGTTAAGATAGAAAGTATTCACCTTCCATCGGGAATCAAAGGGGATCAAAAAATTTCCAGGTGGAACCATAGTCACGTTGAATCAGATTATGCAATAATAACTGATTTGCGCACTAGTGAACAGTTGATCGTTCTTCATCGTGATTATAACTACCTCAGCTTCCAAGGTAAAGTGACCGGAGAACCACATAAATTCCTACTAGCTCAGACGTGGTAACGAGCCGGGTGACGGTGGATTACTATCTAGCGACAACAAAGTGACCGGGGATAGTGGGGCTCCAGTCTTTGACTTCCGGTGCACTAGGTAAATAATCCAAACCGCTCAACTACGACAGGACTCCAAGATCTTCGTGTTAGCTCACAAATCTGTGAATCTCTTGAAATATTTACCAGATGGATTACTGCTCAGTATTCGGAAACATGAAACATAGTCGTAATTATAAACGGGATTTGGACCCAAACTGCACTGTGGCGTTCTCCGTGCTGTTTTGTGCAGTTTCAGCACAACCCGGAAGAAGGCTTCTCCGTTTCACGAAAAAATCTCGTTTAATTAGCGTGAAACACAATAGTTACGTGGGGTGTGGGTCCTTGTACCCAATCGTTGCTCAAAACCTATTGGTCCCACTGTTGTGGGCGACCAAATCTTCTAATTGGCTGGTGTTTGACTGTGTTAGGATCTTAAGCGGTTATTCACCTTATGTCTCAGGGTATGGCTACCAGTTTTCCCTAAGAGTATCTTGAGCCTTTGCTGCTGTGTGGTACATCCCTGCAACAGCACTCATGCGCAAGAGTATGGTAAAAAAAGCCGCTTGACGGAATTCATCTCTCATCCTATCGATCCACACCATCAATCCGCTGTCCTGTCTTTCACGATTTCATTGTAGCAATCCTGGACCTCAATGCTGGACGAACTCGACTTGCGCATTCGATGATCCACCGAGATCGCGTAGGTCTGCCAGGAAAGACAGATTGTGTTTTGGCTATGAATCAGTGAATAACCTCACACGTAATAGCTGAACCACGACACCACATGGCGTTCACAAACCGCCCCTAATGCATTCAGGTTTCGAGCAGGACTGATTTCCAGACTGTACTTAAATGTGTAACGTATGTGATTCCAGTGATCAAAACTGTACTCGATTTTTGACACACACGTACTCGACAAAAGAGACCGTCACAACGTGAAACCCACGTAACAGAGTACATAAAAGGGAAAACAAAGCGTCGTTATGGGCTTACATCTCACAGTCATTCGTTCACACGTTCATTCTAAATCGGGTTTTGGCTCATCGTGACGGCAGATATCAACCACGTAGAACAAATTTGTTTCAATCTGAACATCCTTGGTTGTGAGACAACTTTGTGGACAAAATACTCCCAGGAAAGCAGCACCAGCAATTCAGAAATTATTGTGGTGCGATCAAATAACGTTGAGCCATCCGGTCGCTTCGAAACTACCAGTGGTGTTCGACAAGGATGTCCCATGTCTCCATTCCTGTTCAACTTCGTCATGAACTAAATAATGGGGAGCTTGTTGCAAAATCTTCAGGATATAGGCATCGAACTAGGAAATAGTGAGAAGCTTTGTGACACAAATTACGCCGACCACCTTGTCTGCTTGTTCGAATCCACGGAACATGCTCAAAGTGCACTAGATCGACTCGCAAAAGCTGTAGCTCCATTCGGTATACGTTTTGCACCTTTAAAGTGTGAAGTGATAGTACAAGACTAGTCGTCAACGATTCCGGGCTTGATGCTCGATGGGAAGGTGCTGTCAGTTGTCGACCACTTCACCTACCTCGGTAGCTGCGTGACGACGGATGGGAGCACAGTAGTAGAGGTGAGCACGCGTATATCCAAGGCTCGAGCGGTGTACGCTGGACTGAAGCACTTGTGGCGCCGACCTGATATTTCACTGAAGTTGAAAGGTCGTGTATATTGTGCTGCAGTGCGTTCAGTTTTGCTGTATGGTTGCGAAACTTGGAGTCTGTGTGCTGAAGATATTCGTCGTCTTGAGGTTTTCGACCATCGATATTTGCGTAGTATCTCTAAGATCGGGTGGAATAGCCGAGTAGGTAATGATGAGGTCAGAATTCGCGTTTTGGGTATTAATTCGGAGAATGTTCTGTCACAGCTTATCCATCTTAATAGACTTCGTTGGTTAAGGCACGTGTTGCATATGGAAAACACACGTCTACCGTATTGTGTCCTATTCTCCGTTCCTCCTAGGGAGTGGAAGAGACCACGTGGAGGTCAACAGATGACTTGGCAGCGAGGAATGAGAAAATGTACAGCGAACTTAGAGAAGGTAGGTGCTTCACGTCTTCGTAGTTGAGGTCCAAAAGATCCGTCTACCAGCTGGCTGGAGACATTAAAGGATATGGCAGCGAACCGTGAACAGTGTCAATCGTGTTGTCACTTTCTGTCGAATCAGAATGATTGATCAATGTACGTTTGTACAATTAGACTGTGCATTCTTTGTATTGGCTGTTAGGGCGTTCTTTTCTTTTCCAACCCCGTTAGGTCCATTCGTTATGCATCTTGTATATTCATACTTTCTAATTCAGCGTGCAACATGGTGAGAAAGGCAGTGGTCAGTGGGGCTTGCCCTGCTGTTTAACACTGTACGATGACGATGATCAAATAACACTATGGTTGGGCAATGAACAGCTTAAAATTGATATCCTCTGCTGATTCATGCAGAAAAAGTGGTTCTCTTTCTATCCCTATACGGCGATGACCATCATCTCGAACCACGAACATGGATAGGGCGGATACGAATCCTGCCTCGCACGATCATTTTCCTACTCGGCAGCCCCGAACTGGCCGCGACCTCCTTCATGGAATGTTGTACCTTTGCGATATGCTAAAAACAAAAGTAAGGCAGTATTATGAGTAACTTATATGAACGAAAACCTACCTGTTTTCTCGTTTTCTCGAATCCACCCCGAAAGCCGTTCGTTTTCTTATAGCACAGTTGCTTCACTACTTCTATCACTGGATGGAATGGTGATATCATTTTTCACCGAGAGCGGAAATAGTAAACACAGTCAAAATGTTCATGTTGGGTAGTTACCTAGACGATATTTCTTTGTCGCTATTCGCATGATATCAGCCAGTATCTGTTTAACATATAGTTTTTCTACTACAAGCTTGTGCCCCAGTGCAGCTCATGAGGTATAATAAATAACCCCAAAGATTTTGTGCACATTTAGCACTAACCCTGTGAGCTTGAGTGGATAACAACTCTGCCATCAAAGACGGTAACTCCACGGATGTGTATAGACAGTAATTGATTTCTCTTGAATCATCATCGCCCAGCTCATCGTTGAAAACCATGGGAACACGGCGCACTTCTTTGGTCCTTGTTGGGATTCATCAGCAACGCACATCCCCGAGACCAACTAGGACTGCAACTCGGGGGTGGACGATTGCCAGTCAGACACCTACCCCCCCCCCATCTATCTGGGTAGGCTCACAATGTTTTGTTGGCCAAGTATTTTCCGTAATATAGCACCCTTTCGTCACCGGATTTGTGCGCTAGCAGCCTGGAGTAGGTAGCTGTGCGGGCAACGAGCTATTATGGTTATCGGTGACGGAAGGGTGCAATACCAGGTTATGTTGAACCGGAACAGTCTGGTGTTCTGGTTTTTGATTCACAATCCCTCACTCTGTGTTCGAATGGTAGTGTGGGCTCAAAAGATGCGCTCTACTGAGGATTCCTAACAAGGACGGAACCACTGCGCAATCCCTTCATGGTTTTCAATGATAGGTTGAGAGTTAGTACCGCACAATTGGTCATATCGTGTAGACTGCATGTCACCTATCATGCTCATACCTCGATACCCTAGCCTTCTCACCCACTCTGGTATATCAACATGCGATCAATGTCAATGATTTCGATTCTGTTTCTTTGACCATAGCGATGAACTCGAGTTTCAATTGTCTTTTTCGTTGTCACACTGAGTACGTAGGTGCTGAATATTTACCCTTGGACGCATAAACCACATCCTTGACTGGCCTTAGCTTGACTTGTCTTGAAAAGGTAAGGTCCGTGTAAACTGAGCTTGGTGATCAGTTGGCAAAAATCGGTGATCAGCACCAATACTCCCGTAGAGGCAATTTTCACAGAAGCTTTTTGTTTAAATAAATGAAATATTTTCTTCGTATCACTAGCATCAAAAAATCCAACATAAAGCGTTTGACGTGCACCGGTTCCTATTTGTCAAGTTTGCTCATGCTCAGAGTTGAAAAAAACCTCCCAGTTGAAAACTGCGTGCACCTGTGTAAGGAAAAACGTACACAGAAAGCAATGAAAACTTCATTCTCCATTAACAAATAATCGGAAAATTTCCTGAACCTTTAGACTACTTTTGTGGATTTGAATACGTGTACACGTGGTGTGCTATGCCTCGGTTGTCGGTATATCAGTCTTCTAATAATTCAAACAACGATAACTAACCGGAACTAGACAATTAGATCATTTCGATTCAAGCGGAATGCATTATCTTATCTTATCTTATCTTTCTGGTTCTTAATGTGCATATTTCTGGGTTTCAGTTGTTTCACCACACACGTTCAGTGTGGCTGTTACGAGTATTCTGCTGTCCAAAGCGAAAATCTCTTGGCGAAGATCAGCATCTACCGCACAACAGTGCATTATGAAAGTGTTTACTCGCCTAACCGTTAATTTATGGAGAAAGGAAGGAGCTGAGGACCGTACAATTACTGTTTTAACGATCTCTTTCTATGCTCAAGGGGGGGGGGTGCGTATTCGACCCGGCTTTTACCAAGTGCGTGACACACGAAAATCCCCACCAATGGTACATGGCTGGTATATACTGCATTGGAATATTGTTTTGGTTTTCATGAAGCTGTGAATTACGTAACGTGATGCGCACTTTCTTTTGCGTTTTCAGCCCTTAAATAGGACAGCTTGATATCAAGAAGTTTCGCAAAGTTTGTAAGTACATTCACTATGTTTTTTTCGCGTAAGAAACACACATTTTGGGGTCTGGATTTTGTGCATTCTGTACATGGATTGGCTTGAATGAACTTTTACTATTCAATCATTTCTGGATTCCAGGCAACGTTTTTGATGGGGAGCTTGAATCATGACTATCCATGATAGGGGCGGATCTTCAAACGGGATATAGATGTCCACACATTCGGTGTTAACGTTCAGCTTTGAAGGATGGTAGGCTGACTTGGTGAGCTGAAGTCATGCACGCATCGTTTCTGCGCTCAAAAATGGACGGAATAAGATGGCAGGTTGCCACCAATTCCATTGTAATTAGAACGCAACAGCTTTTTCGTCCGCGTTTGTATTTTTATTTGATCAGACGGCTGAACAGACTGACGCCAGCTTCTGAGTCAAAAGGATTTGCACGCAGCAACTCACCGGGATTGAAAAAAGAACGATCACGAATCAGAAAACTGCTACAAAATTTGGCTGATATTCACACAGGGTTTGTGAAGATTTGGACCAGGTAAAGATTAGTAGTTTTTTCGATGGTAATGCGAGAGGGTATGGATCGAACGAGGAACACGTGGGAGCGAGAGTTACATCTGGATCGATATTATATTGTGTATATTGCGTGTACCAGTTTTGGCGTAGTTTTACAATGATTTTCGGCCATAAATGCCACCCAAATAAGATGCAGAGCATAACGGGATTTCATTTCAGATAGAATAACGTCCTAGTTTGTTGGAATACGTGATAGAAACGGGACAAAGGAATTCCTGTACAAAAAATTCTGCAGGGAAGCTGTTTATACCCAGACTGGGTCGACTCGTGGGACTGACAAAGAGCAAGATCACAACGTAATAGGAGTGAACGGTCAGAAAGGATTTCCAATGCGAAAGCAGTGGATGCTGTTTTATGGCTCCAAGACTAGGTTATTTGAGGCTATACCACAAACAGGACTAATGACGATTAGGCCTCTGCCAAGAACGCCGACACCGGAATTCAGTAATCTTGAGAAAATGACAGGGTAACAATAGAGAATAACAAGTAACGTACTGTTTTGCAAAAGTGAAATTGACGGAGTGTGAAGCAATAAATTGCCGTCTTTTCCGTATTTGATAATATAAGCGACACAGTTTTCCTAAAGTGGTTTCAATGTGCAAAGACCAATGCAGATTATGCTACAGCGTAACACCAACATATTTCACATGGTTAATACGTGCGAGGGGAATAGAATGAACGGTAGAAGTGTCTTCAATGAATCGGGAAAGAATGGTGGAAAAAAATACGTTCTTGAAATTTATTATTGTTCAACAGAAGATCAGGTTGCGAATATAAGCTCTGAATATGTGAAAGATTTACAGTGAATTCGTTGAAGTTTAATCTGTTTGAGACAGACCTAGCCAAAACAACATCATCAGCATATTTAATGACGCGAGCTGGATAGAAAACTCGCAAATCACTAAAGTATGTAGAAAATAAATAAGGAGAAAGAATAGCAGCATGAATTACCCCGACCATAGGTAAAAGGTGTTCGGAGACTTTTCTTCCTACTTTGATGCATTGTGTTCTTCCAGAGAAATAGTCTTTCAACCAATCTAGTAGTTTTTTTTAGAGGGAGCGAGCGTAGTAACCCGTCAAAACCCGACGTGTAGTCAAGAAAAGCATATCTAACTGACTTGCTGGAATCGTCAAGTGTTTGGGCAATCTGGCGCACAACGGACGCTACTGCTGTAGTGTTCAAGGGATCTTTGTCTTCCCGGGGGGGGGGGGGGGGTGGCTTGTGTTCGATCTGCAAAATACAAAAACACAGAAAACTCCACGAGAACAAAGGCTCAGCAAGTACATCAACGGGATCCTACACTTATATTTATTGGACGCTAACAGGGCTGCCAACAGCCTGCTCACTACACTGCATCAACTGAAGAGCGCTAGGATTTGTACACAAATTGTACCTCGTCGGTTGGGATTCTGACCATGGTTTGAAGACGACGCAGCACAGCTCGTTCTGCAAGTTTTAATTTTGACAAAGATGTAACCAATGATCAACAATGTTTGAGTTCTGTCTGTCTGTTGGATTGTTCTGACATAAGAGTAATTGTAACAAGAAGCCAATAATCGAGAAAGTAATGTGATTCCAGTGAACTGCTAACTACCGAAGTCATCAGAACACAAACAGAACCATTCTCATATCTGAGCAGCTCCATTGGAAGGCCGTTTGGACCAGTTTACCTGGTTACGCTGATTTGGGGGACTTGAGAACCTCTGTGGTTGATACCTCTTGAAATTCAGACTAGACAGACAACGAGAAATTGGGGGGGGGGGGGGGGGGTTGGTCTTCCGGTTGCCGAAGAAATTGGACACTGGGACGATTTACATCTACTTCCACCTTTGGAGATTTTCCCGTCTGACCGCGGAGAAGCTTGGTCTCACGCCACCTGTGTTTGACATTACGGAGTTTTAGGTACTGTCGACAGACATTATCATGAAGTCGTGTAATCTGAGATTTTACCGAAAGTAACCTTCGACGCACCTCAAGCTTGTTTTACATCTTGTAGGGTGGTTGTTTCCTGTTGTGTAGCTACTTCGTGTGTGGAGAAACCTCTAGTCCAGCCTGGAGGCGAGCAGTTTCCATGGGACAGCGAGCTGTACAAAGCCGCCTAATAACTACCTTTGTGAAATTTACAGAAAACTGTAGGAACAAACAATCTTTTAACCACGATGCGAAAACAAATAATGAACAGTTAAGGAATAACACATATGCAGTGAAAATTGTTCATTGTTTGGAGCCCATCTGTTTGGAATGTGTATGAGATAAATGACCTTTGTGAGAGTATATTTTAGATCCAAGGTGCAATATACAGTGATCACTGGGGCTAACGTGTGCACTTAGCCTGACACGGAAAAGTTCTGAGTGATATTTCAGGATGTGGTCTAACTGGGAGTCACTGCGAGTCGGAGTATGGCAGGTACTGAGAAGAGTGGAGGGTGAAAGGGGAAGTATTCATGGGTGACTGAAGTCATCCACTTTAATGTGAGGGTGCAATGAAAAAAGGAATCATAGAAATTATGACCAGCGGTGGTCAAGTGGTAATCATGAAGGTCTCCAAACCCTTCAGTTCTGGGTTCGAATCCTGCCTCCCTAGCTGGTCACTGCCCAAATGGTAGCCTCTGTTTGGCCGCAACCCTCTTCCTGAAGTGATGTACCATTATTAAATAACAAAAAGAAGTAATTAAAAGGACAAAGAGATTAAGTGAGGTTTGTGAGTGTTGTGATGTCTTATAAATGTTGCTGATGATAACTTGACCGAAGCTAGAGAGTCTAGGAGCGACATGATGCAGATAAACAACCGATACAGTCACATGAGTGGGAAAAAATTACGAGGGAATTGCAGCACCACTCAGAATTGATGTAGACGGCAGCGTCATCACGTATCTTCTTCTGATGCCTACGGTCTTGACAGAAGCAGGTGATATCTTCACTTGGCAGCACTGCGTCATCCATACTGTTATTCCGTCAAGTCCCTTAAAAACACAAAGCGCTGGTACTCATAAAACCGCAGGTAGGATCAAATAGCTTGTTGAATAAGGAACGTTTCAGCAACTGGTAATATGCATCTATGACATTAAACACTACACAAGTGACAGAAATATTCGAGCCCATGCAGGCTGGGTATGGAATTAATGCACTAACGAAAGAACTCACTATTTTAGTGTTCAGCCTCTCATGGTAAAGCTTGCGGATACCTCCCTTGTTTGGTTTAACAATAACCACTCAGGTTGATTCACCGGAATCAAACACGGTTCCTTCTATTAGGAAAGTCAGTAACGACCTGAACACGAAATCTATCTGGAATCCGGCTGCAAGAAAATTCTTACTGACGGAGGGTGATGCTCTTCCGAACACCGTTTCCGTTCGTGTTTCAATTAGGAATTTTGAGAAGATGCTTATGCTTTTCTTTCTGCTTAACTGTTCATGTTCCCTTATCCAATATATCAGCACTATTTCATCCAATAAGCGGTCCGGTGAACCGCTTTGGAATAGCAAAACCTTGCATCGATTAAAGAGTTCATTTCAAACAATATATTTTGCATCGGTTTTACTTCGATTCATTCATCACGGAAAAAATGAATCAGATTTTCAGATCTTCAGAACTAGTATCGGGTACTAGTCGAGATTGGTGACATGGAAGTTGCTTAAATGAGTTGCTTCAAAAAACCTTCTTACAAAGGAGGTATTATTGAGATTAGAATATTTTCATGGTTGCATCATTTAGTTACTCTCGTTACTCGTATAATACTGGCTTTCCATTTGCTGAAAGCTAGAGCATCTAACCATTCTACACACTTGTTTACGAAGACTCAATTGGAATTTCTTATCAAATCTTCTCCAGGATTAAATATTCACTGATCTCTGGTATTATTTCTACTCCAGTGAAGCTAAAACCATCATTCAAACCAAATGCCTTCATGTTTTGCACAATACTTCATTTTATGACACTACCGTAAACACGAACTGTGAGAGAAAAACAAGCAGTCATTCACAAAAATTTTGGGAAATATGTTTATCACAGAAATAGCTGATCAGTTGACTCGCACGATGTCATCCCTCTTCTCATTGATAAGGATGTTCCTACTCAGCGAAAACAAAATGGATAATCCCCAGGCCATACTCATAAGACCCAGAAATCGGGTCACATGTTGATAATAATTCAAACGTTTCCCTCCAGTGAAGCCACCATTCACCATGAGTTTGCGGTGGAACAGTTAGACAACGTAGTATCCTCCACAAATGTTCCCTTCGATTTTATTCCTTTCTGTTAGGCAGAAAAGTGGAAGACTACGCAGAAAAAAGAAACCTTCCTAGTTGGATCAAAGCTTATTTTTCAATGACAAAACCCACCCACGGTGAATATTACATTCGTCCGTCTGACAATTAGCTATATTTAACTTTGAACTAATTTCGGACTTCTAAACTTCGGACTAATTTATCATGATAACCAAGTTCACACAGTTCCAATGGTCAACGAATCTCAACGGAACTTGTGTAACTGATATCAGTTTCCATAGAATTTCATATTTCAGTCTTCTGTCATGAAACTCTAGAAAGTTGATGAAAGGAGAATTAATTAAGAAGTAGAACTTTTGTCTACGAATTTCGACAACATCTGCACTCAGTTGTTTCCGGTTACTGGGACATATTTACAATATCACAACAATATTTGGAAAAGCTACACTGACGGTTGGATTTCCAATTTTATGCTACCTTATGGTGCACCAATCCTGAAAGTGACCCGGTTCGTCCACGATTCACCCAAGCATCCAAGTAAACTATTTTGTTGATTTAATCACTTTTATGCGACCAATATCAAGTTCGTATGACCCAGGTTGAACTTGTTTAGCAGTTGTTCTTTTTCCTCACTGAACAGAGCTATAAGTAAGTCATAACTGTTGGCAAAACATATAAATATAAGTCACGAACGACGCATGTTTCCAAGTGGTTATCCGGTCGGTCTCATCAACAATGACCTGAATTCGTCCTTTCAAACCCCATTAATTATTTGGATTTTTGAATTATTTACTAAGCAGTTTGACCAATGTGATTGTCATTGTACTGAAGGTTAAATGGGAACAATTGAGGTTTATGATCAAAGTCGGTCTTAATGAGTCTTTGTGTCAAATTCGTTGGAAATTTAGAAACGCTAAGAAATGTCCTCATTACTTCTTGCTGTTCACATGTATGTTTGCATGATTTTAATTGTTGAAGAACATGTTTCGCTAATGTGGTATTGTGTCGGCCAGAGTGTAACGTTCATTCGCAGTCGGATTTAAGATGGAGTTGAGAAACACGCGACATTTTCGCCTTTATGCGGCTCGGGACCGATGCGAAAGTGGAATAGCCCTTACAAAAAAAGCCTTAGGGGAAGGTTGACGGGATTGTGAAACTCGAGGAGCCTGGAATGTTGTAATTTAGAGATACTCCGGCCGAGACACGACAGCATCATCGATAGCCTCCTCTGAACTGACTGTTCAAGTCCTAGATGTTTAGCGATAATCCATCTCCCTCAAGAACAGATCGGCGGTTTCATCTTTATCTGTGTAAGTGTAGATACTTGGTTTTACACTTTTTGAGCTCTGGCTCACTGGAATTTCTTTCCTTCTACATGTTTCATTAGATCGAGCACGTGCAACCCTACGGAAGTGTACTACGTCCATCATAGTGTAGTAAGCTGTTCGTCAAATTAGATTCGTTGAGTGTCCAATCAAATAGCACTGAATAGATATTCTTTGTTATTTCCTTCAACATAATATGAATCGTTGAGGAGTGTGAACGTACAACTCACCACTGAAAGCCATGGAAGCAGAGCATGGCTGTTTCATCCTTGTTAGAAATCATCAGTAGTTGTGATAACCGGATTGCACGAAATGAAATCAGAAGTCACGCCAACTGGCACTGAAATGTGTTGTTGCTTACCATATAAAAAGTGGCATTGATGCAGGCATGAAATATGGAAGGGGGCGTGTTTACACAGAAGTATTGATCCATCAGAAATGCGACTGGTGGGCACGGACATGCCAGACAATATTAGTTGGTATGGAAGTAGATCATGCGCGCGAGACACGCGTACTGCCATAATCAATATCCATGGCTGGATTGAGGTGAGTCACACATGCATGGCGCATTTGTTTGTATGCCAAAATGCATGGATGTTGGTTGGAGTGTATAATGAATGAATAAACACTGATTGGTCCAAATGGGTTTCCTCAAATTGGATGTGAAGGGGACAGAATCATCACAGTAGTGCACCTCCACCAAACTCCCAATGGAGCTGGGACCCAGCATAAGAGTCGTTCACCGTGCAGGAAACGCTTCGTTAAAATTTGATGCCAGTGTCGTAAGGGCGCTAGGACATTGATTACCTATGTTCAATAAGCCGTTGAGAGCCAGCATGGATGGCCCTTCGGGAAAGATATTTGGCTCACTGACAGGTTTGAGTCCTTGTGAATCTCAGTGAATGTGAGCTGTGGATGATTCCTAACAAGGATGAAGTAACTGTACGGTGCTCTCACCTTTTTAAAAGGTTAGAAAGTTCACTCTTGCTTGATGAAACTTGTTGAGCAGAAATCTAATCCCTTACCACTCACATCCAACTTCCTTCTAAACTAAATAATTCACATTGTCGTAAACCTACGTAAATGTGATTCATTTCCTCAGTGAGAATCCGTGCTCATGAACGGTAGTTATCTACCAAAGTGATTGTAACCTATCCCGTGGACTTTCTGCATAAGTGCATACAGCAAGAAGTCTTTTGGCTGCACTGCTTGTCAGTTGCTCCCATGCGTGAGTTTGAATCCCACTGATATCTGAAATCGTGGTCACTGAAGGGTGGTAAATACAACCTTTTCCGCGTGGGTGAAGCAATATGCTCAGAATTTCCGAACCTTATTTGTGCCATTTGAATTGCCTTCTGTATCCGCCGCGGGAAAAGAACATATTCATATTGATCCAGTGTACAGAATATCCCCCTCTCCGAATCAACTCCAAGTCCCGAAATTACTCTTATTTTATTCATTTCATCTCTGCGCGTAGTTATTCCACACTAACAATGCCCTCGAGTTGGCATTATGCTAAGCAAATTCTCTATTCACTAATCTGATTCAAGTGCGAAAAGACGTCGATCCCATGGGAATTTGAACAAAAGCTTGAATGCCTAGTGAGCTATGGGGCCTTATGGAGGGCTTTAATTGTTCTTTCAATGTACCTTGCTCCATTCTTTTCCACGTCGCCTCGATCGTTTTCGTCGTATAACGAACCACACGTGAAGTCTTCTCGTTTTAGAAAAATCAAACGTGGAAAGGGTTGTTTTCAATGAACTCATTAGCAGGTTTTTACAATCAAATCTATTAATAACGGAAAGCCAGGTATTCACGCTGTATTACTAGAATTACGTGAAATCACCGAGGAAGGCCCAAAGAACACGAAGACAGGTAAGCCTGAAATACTTACTTAGCTTTCATATAGCAAGAAATCAGGTCGCATGAACAATGGTGTATTGACCCTTTAATTGTGTTTGTGTGGTTTCTATATCGCTCGTGCGAGTTTTCAATGCTCACATAGATTCAGTCTTTAGAGAAGGATAATAATCATCTCAGCGTTTACTGAAATACATGACCATTGAGTTGTGGTCTCTAATCCACTTCCTTCTTCTACAAGACCATTTCGAATCTCTTCGCCGAAAAGTACGATAAGATCTGCAAGATACACTCAAAAGTCCGGGTCATTCATCAGCTAAACATATATAGTAACTTCTGACTGTCTCGAAGCTAACTGGTTAGAGTCAGTCTGGATTGTTCTCCTCCGAAAGTACAAGTCTTACTGTCCTATAGGATGGATTTGACTCCCAGTCGGAATGGAAAGGATGTAATCCCCTCCAAATTTCTAACAAGCGAGAATAAAATTGCAGTAAATAGAAATTCAGCTATCATAGTTGACTCGAATATTATTTACCGATAGAACCACACGTTTGAAATCATTAGCAGTCTGAAGCCCTCATGGGAATCTTTCTCTCGTACATCAAAACCTCAAGTTCTATTAGGTGATAGGTATTGGAAAATGCACTTGCTTTTTTGCATCCAGAAATCCAAGGCCGCCAGTCGGAAACGAGCCACCCACCTTCCGCTTGACTGGCAGATGCTTTGCCAGCTGGACTATCGCGCTTCGGCCAATGGAGTTTGAATAACGCAAGTGAATATCCATTGATCCGTTGGACTATTGTAAGCCAAAATTGTAAATGGACTTTCCATTATATAGGAGATTCAGGCTCCCCGTGTCAAAGATACGTTCTCACTATCTTAACTTGTTTAAGGCCGAGTCCTCGGTCTGGTGACTCAGTTCTGCACACCATTCCACTTCACCCAACCCCGGGCATGTTGACGTGGTGGCCTTAACATATTTGAGGAGCACAAGGACGACAATGATTTTAAAAAAGGAAAGTCCCTTCATCTCTTCCACTCATACCGATGTTTGGTAGGATCGACTTAGCTTTGCCACCTCGATGTCATTTGTGGCTGGAAGAGATCGATGGTGAAAGAGTCATATATGGACACAATAACATTGGCTCCGAGA
Organism: Fasciola hepatica; assembly: GCA_948099385.1. Taxonomy (NCBI): domain Eukaryota; kingdom Metazoa; phylum Platyhelminthes; class Trematoda; order Plagiorchiida; family Fasciolidae; genus Fasciola; species Fasciola hepatica. Next base: position 5,792,082 of record CANUEZ040000100.1, read on the forward strand.
TCCGAGCACCAAGTAGGATGGGGTGACAGAAGTGAGCGAAATTTTCCACTAGAACCATTGCTGACCCTGCTAACACGAGGTTTTTTATTGAGTAGACCCGGTCTTTTACCGGAATTTCACAACTTCCAGTTAGGGACGGCATCCCAAAGACTACAATCCAGATCGTTCTTTTTTCGTTTTATAAGTAAAATCTACATAAGTATTTTCAGATGTTGGAGTCAAGTTTACTTCTGAAAAGCAGCTGGCGATCAAGGCCTAATTTCTGGTCTCAAAATAACCGAAAGGTGCACATGATCATGTTCAAGTGCCACAAAGTCTGTACCAATTATCAACAGATAGATAGTGACATGTTTTTCAGGAACCAGTGTATATCATTCTTTGTATCAGGATATTTTATTTCTCAACACTTAAATCGTGTACCCATCCCGTTCCACTTCTAGCGCACTACTTGTTTTTCACTGACGACAACGACAAAACTACTCATGAAAATACATACCCCACATAGACGACTATTTTCCCAAAATTATTATACAGATTTCATTGTAACTCTCCCAGTCTCCCATTGGCTTTGTTGTCCGGACGAACAGAGACAGTCTGACGACGATTTACTGTGAAAAGGTTTTTGACTGTACACGTATTGTCGAAATTTCCAAGACATTAGGGATGTTCCAAATAATCAATCTCTATCATATTAGGTTGCATTCACACCAAAATTTTCTGTGACCTTAGGGACGTGCCATGATCCCTTCCTTAAACACAAGTAATAAATTTCTGATCTTATTCAAATGATCAATTTTACCAGGAATTGGTGTATACTAGATGTCTGAATTTTCCAATGATTTTGTTACTGTCAACTTTGATAACAGGTGGATAGATGTGTTCACTTTTGTTAGATGCACAGCCTCGTATGGGACACGACCTGGCACATCATTCTACAGAAAGACAGTTCTCCTAGAATAACTTCTGGGCCGACATACAGGTAAATTTCATGTTTTGAGCATAGTGAATTCTACATTGTTCACGGTATCTTTAATATTGCCCCCTCAGTGGGGTTGGTAAAGTATCTGGTGTGCTTTATTTTGCTTCATAGTTGTGAATAAAGTACTTATAATCATGAAACTCAGACTGACGATGTTGTGTTCGTTCCCGTAATCAGTTCGTCACATCATAACCGGTGATAGCTTATAGTTCTACTTTTGCGGAAGATACACAGGCAACCAGACATTTCAACTTATATCACCATGGTAAAGCCGGGCTGACACAGAGATACTTTCCGTTGTCATAGGTTGGATTGCTGCTTGTTGCTCTTTATCACCCTCTTAAACGTTCACATCCCGGAACTCAAGTTGATGTGGTGTCTTAGGATTGACTTATCGTGATTTGCCTTATGATTTGTTGGTGCACACTGTCTGACTACTGATAATGCCGGTGCAACAGTAAGTCTTGTGGCATAAACAACCTTCTGTATAGATTGCTTCATCGATCCAACTTGGAAGGTGTTTAGCCACACGGTTACGATACTATCTTTGTTCTTCTGATGTGGATTACTGCGCAAGTGCATTGAATTTAAAGAATAATTTTATTTACGGGACTGAGGAAGACACGCCTTTACTAAGGGTGTTGGTATCTAGATTGTTCTATAAAGAATTATTTTTGGCTAACGGACAAGACAAATAAACTTATGATATTGCCTTTGTTCGGGTTTCCAGCTGACACTAAAAGGATCTTCAGAGGTGTCAACATGCTTTGCATTCGCACTGTACTAGTAAATTTGATGATTTATGTTTTTACTATTGTCTTCATTTCGTCCAAAAGCTATCACTTTTGTCTGATGAACTCGCGTAGTGCTGAAGGCTGTTCACTGGATAAATTCAGGGGGAGCTTTTGTCATCATTTCATGAATTATTTGGGAAAATTGTGTGCCGTTTTCAGATGTTATGGAAGGCCTAAGCACATGTACTAAAGCAGATCAATCGCTGTTTGCACTTGCATAAACGTGTGACCACTTGCCTCAAAACAGACTCAGTACGAACAACAAAACTCATCAAAAGGCGTCATGGGTGCTCCATGATTTCGTTATACTCAATCGGTCCCCTGTAGGAAAATATCTGACGGAACCTCATAACAGTGTGGGACTTCGAGAGGGACTTTCCAGTGGAAATTCAAAGGTACGATCTTTCATAAGCCTTGTTTAGTTCCACGGTCAAGTTGTCTATTGATGATTGGTCCCCGTTGTTTCAAGAACCAACTCGAAGGGGTCACACGTACAAGTTAAGTTTACGGCGAGGTCTGTCACCGAAGAGACATCCCATGAGGACGCTACATGTGGCCAGCCGAGTAGCGTCTCCTACCTGTCACGGCATTTGCCTGCAAAGATTTTGGGTGTGCACCTTAACGCGACGACCACTTAACCACGTGGTATATATGGATAATTCGCATTCTGACCAAGTGGATATTAACTCCGCCCATAAGCTCCTCATCTGACTGTCATCAGGAGCGATAAGCTCAGGATTCAGTCAAATTGGATCAGTTTGTTTTCGAGGACCATCACGGAGTTGGAACTTAGCTGGACAGAGTGAGACAAATTCTGATCTGTTCTAATTACCGTGAGCTTCCAACCCAGTAAGATTTGTTATTGGAGCTACTTCGTGGGAAACGGACGTCCATGTTTGCAATGGTGTCTTGGAAGTACTTAAAGTGCAGGTAACCGAAAGCACCGACGAACTACAACTGACGCATGAATATTTACTACGAACGCTCTTCAGTGTCATGCATATTTTAGATCAACGTCAGATTTGGTAGGACACTTATCATTAAACGGTTGTCTCTGTAGAATGAGAAAAACTCACCACTGGCAGTTTGTCAGCTGAAATGTGTTTTCCCCTTGGCAGAAAATGAAAATTCCAAAGTGGACATGACCGTAATTGAAAAGCGCCTGGCGGGAAATCATACGGCTACCTTGTGACAATCAACTAGAAGTATCCATCTCACTGAAAATCTGCAATCCCCAGGCCAAAGAGTTGTTATTCGGCGAGCACGGATGTGTGGACATTTGATGAGGATTAGAAGAAGAAAAGTTCCATCAACTGGACAAAAGGTGCACGTCAGAATTTTAAATGAATTCCATGGTTCTTGCTTCCGGTGGATACACACTAACATCGGGCACAACACTGTAGTAACCAAAAGCGTGAAGGAAAATATTAAACTGAAATTAGAGAGGCATTTCATATTTGGGTTAGAATTGATGCACTCCAACACTGGGTAGTCACCCGCTCATTAACTGGGTTACTGAGTTTTTTTGTACGTGCATCAGAAAGTCCGAAGAGGACTCTTATCCGTTCGAACCGATCTGGGCAAAATTGGACGCACAATATACATGAAACAAAATGAATACAAACCCCTTTCGTCGAAGCGACGGTGTATTCCCAAGGGCACATCTCTCCGGCGATTTCCTCAAAAACATCTCTTCCGTGATGTATCAGACCATACCCCCGACAAATAATTTGATATATGGGTAAACCAGGTCAACGGAACAAGAAACCGTTGAATTCCTATCGAAGAGTCCTCTTCGGACACGATGTCAGCTTCAGCTGAATGGGTGTAGCCGTTAGACGTCAACATTCAACCGCAGTCGTTAAATTTCACATTACATGAATTCCACTCAGCACACTACATGGAAACATCGTGTTTTGTTTGTCGTTTTTGCGATAGCTGAATTGGAATCCTTGCTGTTAGTTACTGGAAAGAGATCCCGTCAGTTCCTTTCTTAGTATGCACTGTAAGACTGAATAGAAAAACATCTGACTGAATCCGATATGTTGCTTACCGAGAAAACCAGTCTAAAGGGTATAATTTTGAGGCATTGGCTTCAAGCCTGTTATAAAGCTAGAGTTCACGTGTTTGATTAAATACGATGAATGACAGAAGTAAACGAACAAGTTAGATGAGGCATTCCGAGACTGCTCCCGATTACTACTTGTATCGTGCTTTCAAATCATTTGTAACTAGACAAAAGAAGTTCCGTTGAATTCAGTAGGGAAATAGATTCCATAGGTATTTACATTAACATAGTGTGCACACCGTACGAACTGTATTAGTACATTTTCGCGGATTATCTATCTATCTATCTATTTAGCTATCGATCTATGCATAAATCTAAATAGGGAAATCGACAGAGTAGCTCTAATTTTCTGTTATTCTTTTTTTCAGTGATTAGTGATAAGATTCGGACAGCTTTTGGCCGAATACCTTTGAGATGGCCAGAACACGTGGTCATAAGCATTTCATTCACTTGCTTTCACGACCAGACCAATTAGGTCAACAACAGACGTAACAAGAACGGACAGCACACTTGCTCTCACGCTCAGCCAACACAGGACAGATTGAGGTCACTCATTGGAAAAGCGGGCAGTTCAAAGACCCCGGGGAAATCCTTATGCACTGAAATGTTTAACGTCACCTGTTTTATTACTAGGCTTTCGAGTGTTCGGTGAAGTATGGTTTTTTTTCCTGTAGAGCAATCGAGTCAACATTGTTGAGGGGCAAAAATTACTTGTAGTCGAAATTTATATATACTACAAACAGTGCGAACTGTGACAGATTTTCCTGTCATAGTAAATCAGAAGAAAATAACTGTGGAAGGGAATTTCTTCTGTATATTCTGATCGAGTGACTGTAGAAAATAGAAAGTAAAAATTAAAATTAGTTAAGCCCCCTGGAACTTCTCAAGAGACTTATTGTCAAAAGTGTGTTTGTTCGCGAGTTGATGATTGATTGTAAAAACCAACAACGAAGAACTCACTCTCTGTGGTGTAATCAATCGATTTTACGGAAGTTTCTTTATCAATGTTTCTCGTTATGTGATTATGTTACGTGATGCAGTCAGTTTTCATGTGTTCTGTTTAGGGGATATGTTCGACCACTCTAGTTCGCTGTCAGAAGAAGCTTACATGGGAGGAGAATAGAGTACACTGAAATGACATAAGGATCAGAATATGGAAGAAATTTGTGAGCTTTTTGTGGACCTGCGATGATATTGTGTTAAACCTGGTAGAATTTGTCAGAGTAGGTGAAAAAATCATCTATCCTATTTGAATCAGTGAAAAGTTCTCCGAGTTTTAATATTATCTTAACTGCTTTGTTCGGCACACTTCAAACAACTTGAAATTAGGTATGTCGGAACAGAATGAGGTTCTAATTGCATCAAAAAGAATGCTCCATGTGGTATGTTAAACGACGAAATATAATTTCACTAACACCGCTTTATTATGATTCACCAAAATTTTGGTTATCATGAGTAGCCTTCCTCAAGGCAGTTTACAATCTGTCCCGGTGAAGGTTATCCACGGTAACCGAAGTGTCGGACATTCAAAATTTTTCCACGGCCAACGTCACGTTATCGAGAACATACTTTCCTGTTCAACTTGCAGTTACCTCATTGACAGAAGGAGCAATTGATTTAACAAAATGTCAACTCTGAGAGCTGGTTTACATGAGCGTTACTTCGTCGGTGCCAACAGACTGATGTTATGGTTACGCAAAAACCGACTGGAACGATATACGTGAGCAGCATTCGTATTTTGTTGCCATCATAACTCTCGCAATAGGTGGCGCTAGATTTCGGTTAAGAGAGGAATCTTATTTGTCAATAATTTTCTCATCTTTTGGGTACTTGTTCCTAAATCTGATGCGATGGATGCTGTTTTTGCTGACAGTTCATGTTCCAACGAAACTGCAAGTGAACTGGTATGAGGCTCTGTTACGCTACTTTAATCCAAAGCCGTTGACATTTAGGGAAGTAATCGTTTACAGTCAGCATTTCTGTTTCGTTGACACTAGTGATCGTGCCAGACGATATAGCACGATAGAGCACATCTGCCTTGGAAACTTTAGTCAGTAGCTTATACGTAATCAATTGAAAGAGATTGGTGTTGTTCGAGGCAGTCAGGACACAACTGTGCAGGTTTAAGTCGTATTCACCGAAGAATCCATTCCACTGATGTTGAACATTTCGCCCCCGAACATGTTTTCGATCTTGGACTTCTTTTGGAACTATTCTCCACAAATGATCGATATGCTGGGCAGCCAATCAATCAAATGACAAACAAGATGAGATCGATTTCCTTGTCAAATACCGAAACAGGGCTGTTAACTTCATAATGAAACATTTAACAAAGCGTTTGCCAATATCACGCGTCCAAATATTTTACTTATGCTCACGGTGAACAGAAGTCACCCCAAATTATGAGTTTTCCGGCACATTCGAAAGCAAAATGTAAATATACCGTAAACACTCGTCTCATTTGTTTCAGAAATGCTCTTACTATAAGGCAGTCCATACCACGATAGCTCAGTTAGTACAGCTACTTCCCGATAAGCGAGATGGAGCCGGTTCGATTCCGGCCTGCGGGGTTAAGCTTTTCGATGCCTAAAATGAAAGGGGTTTTTCCAGTGTGCTCAAGTAATGGTTCAGAAGAAAAAAAGTTCAGCAGAATGACTTCAGAAGGGAATTAATCCAAGCACGCAAAAGTGACCCGTTCTGACACTGGAACCGTCTTTCCCAGACAGTGAAACGATCTCGGGTAACCCGATATCAATGGCTGAGTAGAGAGACAGAGTTGCATCCTCATCACTGGAATGAAATCTAACCCAGGTATTAGATAATTATAAGCATCTCTGTTTTCTGTAAGAGCAAGATATGCAATCCCCGGGAAAATATTTCACCCTCCAGTGTGGTTTTTCTTGGTTTATCAACGGGGTTAGTTAGAAAGTCAAAATGATTTGCCAATTTCTTGGAAGGAAAATGTAATAAGTCGAAATTCTTGTCTTCGGTGAAGTCCCTAATTTTAAGGAAATTAATAATTATTATTTTTGGTCATTGGCTCATCTAAATAACTTTTTTGGAACTTCATGGCTTAAAACCAATCACTTTCTTGCTGAGATATTTTATTTTCAGACTTTCCATCCACCGATAATGTCACTTTTCAAAATACGGACGAGCTTCTGAATCAACTCAAGAGATGAATCCTTAAGCAGTTACTGATTCTGTAAATCTAAGGATACAGAAAATCTTGCCGAGTGATTTATTTGTAATGTATAAGAAATTTTTCCGAGTTTAATGAGCCTTACACACACACACACACACACACACACACACACACACACACACAATACCGCTTTGACGGATTAATGAGAAAGAGAGAGCAACAGGAAATATAGATTTGCCTGTTGACGGTTCTGGTGGCTTCGGCTAGTAGTTTTCGGGGATTTCTAGATTGCAAGCATTTAATTATCAGCCGGGTACTAACCGACTTTTCTTTGGTGGATGATGAAGCAGTAGCTATTTGAATGACAATTTTGTCAAGGTAGAAGGCTGTTGAAAAACGGAAAGGGATGCTGGACCCACGGATCGTGTTACTGTTATACGCTAGTCGGATTAATTTGGAATTTCTCAGTTATATCTTTGCAAAACTTGCTGTCATAATTTCACTGGTATAGAGCCTACTAAAACTGAACAAATGCCGTATTTTCGTATCGATTCTCTTCCAGAAGTTTCCAATGATTCAGATTTTGCGCCCCACCTGTTCACTGTCTTGATAGACAATGGTGAACAAAGTTGAATCGATCGAAAAGTTGGATAAGTTTTTTAATTTATCTTTCTTTTAACGCCGGTGGCATTGGACCTAGTTAGCTAGCTACCGGTCACGATATGGGATTATCAATGGGAGCTCGAATATCATATTTCTCTAGTTTGGCTCAGTTTTGTCCACCAGTGTTTTTTCACAGAAGGCTAACTTTTCAAAACATGGAGTGAATTTTTCGAGAAAAATATCTTTTGTTAGAAAATAATGAATCCATTTCTACCCAGTTTATGGGATTGATGGAAAACTTAGGTAGTGGAATGCATGTATTTTGCATGCCTTTGTTAATTTAGAACATAAATAATGCCCTTTTGTAAGTAATACACTACCTGAAGTATGATATTAGAGCTAACTGAACTGGAATTTTGAAAAGCGTTAATTGCTGGAAGATATCTCAGCTGAGATAAAGACAAGATCAACGGATACTTTTTGTCAGCCGTTGTGTGCACATAGTGCAGCTTGACGTGTAGCGACATAAATCGACTAACTGAACGACAACAGATTTGCTACTAGATTACACAAAATCACTCTGAAAGATTGGTTCAGGTGGGTCTTGGGTTTTGATGCAACTAAGTGTTTGCTGTCCAAGAAGTCTGGCATACTCCCGTGATTCTGAACGGCCGTAAAGGATGGTTTCAGTGATCTTGAAAATCACACGCGTAAGCTTTCCGATAATCGATGAGCCAAGCGGCGAACTGTTCTGTTAATGTTTACTACATCGCAACAGAAATTAGGTTGACAGATAGCGCGCGAGACCTGAAGGTCAGAAAGACTGTCCCAAGCGATTTCAGAAACTACTGTCTTAGTTCTTGCTCGTATTTTACGGTCAGTCAAAGGTAGGGATTTGTTTTTGATTTAACCTATAGTTAACTTTCAATGCCACAGCAATGAAAACTTCCTTCTCCTTGGCCGTAGTTGCTTTTGCATTCCGTTTTGATCCAGATTTTCGTGCTATTTAAGAGAAAAGTCTGATTAGTTTGGTTTTTTGAGTTATACTTTTGTCACGAAAAGTTTTTGAGAAACTTTCAACTGGCTTTTTTCAAAAACGTTCCTATCAGTTTCGGTTTATTCAAACATTAACCTCGCCTTTCTGTACTCTGGTTTCGACTGCTACCTTTTAGCATCTATAAGTAAAGGGCAAAAGTAATAGAAGCCTAAAGTGGAAAAGATCCCAAAAACCGTAGTAATAAACGGAAATCACGAGGACAAGGACGAAGTTCGAAGGCAACTACACCACAGGTCGCGACATCTGGCCGTATCACGTAATGCCTCCTAGTCCTGGTAGCTGGTTCACGTGGATCACAACGCGGAAGTCTACCAAGTCCCACTTGTCCTATTCCTTTGGTAGAGGTTTTCATAACTTTTTGCCTTGTCATGGACAAAACAACTCGGCCTACCTTCCAGCCACTACCTGCTTCGAAGAACAGCGTACGCCAAGGAAGTCTACCGGTGGAAATGCGTAAGCTGTGTTATCCTACCGATCTGCGTCAGCAGTTACGCATAGTTCAGTCGGGCAACCGGGCTCAGTAAAAAGTTAGGGGTATACCATATTTGCCAAATAACAGGTGTTCAATTGAATCTCCGGACGGTAGTGCACACGCTAAATTAAGAGTTCAAGTTTATTCCAGTTGTCGACCGACTGTCAACTGCCCTCCAAACAAACGATTCGCGTAGAAGGGATCCACAATTACACCTACCCAAAAGCGGAACTTTTGTATGATGATTCTGTAATTAATTCACCATTCGATTTTCAGTCCAAGACAAAGTTCATTCAGTCCGTCACGTGATCGATAACATGAAGTTGATTTTCACGCAACCAACATTATGTGAATACAGTTCATTCCACTTCAGACTGTGGATATATACTGCACCCCTTGACTGGAAAGGCTCACGCGTTCGATCAAACTCTGTCGCCTTACAACATTCAATCAACTTATGATGACTACTCATCAGCTTGCGACCCAAATGCTGCATGCCTATGCATTTCACCGTATCTCTGTTGCCTACGAAAACTCACTAATTTGCATGTTTAGGGAACAATACTTTTCTGTGCCAGCTGGAGTGATTTCTAATTTTATTTCGGGCAATTCGATCATCACGTTTTGTTGTAGCTGTAATTTTTGTTGTCGCTGTCGTTGTTGTTGTTGTTGTTGTCGTTGTTATTATTATTGTTATTGTTATTGTTGTCATCGTCGTTGTTTTTGTTGTTGTTGTTGTTGTTGTTGTTGCTGTGCTCAGGAGTCAGCTGACTGGCAGTTGAACAACAGGATACCAAACGCAGTCAACACCAACAGTTCAGGCATCATTAAAAGTACAGTATCGTTCGGCTGTCCACGTGACAGACACAACAGTGGTGAACACGTTCTGTAGTCTATTCGCTATAGCCACGATCACTGACACGGGATTTACTTATGATAAAAACTCACAGGTGCGATGGTTACTTCACCGTTATTTTTGCTATGAAAAATATTATAAGTATTGTGAACTACCCTACAGTGGTGGGTGCCGCTTTTTATACATACCTTTTGAGGGACTTCTATCAACGTGGTAATTTCCTTTCATTTGAACGGTCCACGATGTCCTTTAGTAGGAAGTTTCGGTAAATTTCGCGTAGCTAAATACCGAACTGAATATTAGCGAGACCTAGCTTGTCCATGCTTTTCATCGCTGCTGTTTTGGTCAAAGTTTTCAGGAATCTCAGTTCTACGTCCGGTAAAAAAGAACTGAATATGAATCTATGGCGTTTTGCTTGGTAGACTGTCCTTCGTACTCCACCTTCCACACACAAACCTCGGGTCATCCGATCAGCCTCAATCTTGAAATCATGGGACTCGGATTTTGCTCTTGTTAGCACTTTTCCTCAGCCGCACCCAGGGGGTTTGAACCCGGATCTTTTCATCTTGAAGGTGTACGTGTTACCCATGAGCTATCCCGCTCGCACTGGAGCGGAATGTTTAACTTTTTTCTTCTAGGACTCATTTCTATGGAGGGCCCAACATACAAAGTTTAGGGGAACATCTACCATGAGAGTTACAAATTTTAGTTAAGTACACTACTGCCGTTCGTGAGATGTAGTGAACTAGTAATAAGTCTGTTATACGGATGCAGAATGCTTGCAGGAAGATAAATGCAAATTGAGAATTTCCTGAGAAGCTTCGAGCAACAATGTCTGGGTTTGAATTCGGTTGTCCATTTGGGGAAAAATCAGTCTGACTATCATTGCAATCAACGAATTGATTTGTTTTAGTTTCAGCTGGGCTTCTGCTTGTATCTTACCCTGTGACCAAGGTAACTTCGAACTATGAAGAATATTTTCTGCAAAGTTCGGGGTGGTGGGTTCGGCTAGAAGCCTCGACTTGAACAGCTGCACGCAAACTTCAACCGTGCACAAGTGATCTTACATTTTACATTAGGGACTGGAGAAAACGAACCTTTCTTGTTCCTCTCTGTAATACACTCACGGAAGGAGGAAGCAGCAATCCCGTAGAATACTCGGAAGACGAAATGCAATTTTTAACCCGATGTCGGTCGACTGCATAATGAGAAGAAATAAGATAGCATGAAAGTTGTCTTGCACCTAGGAATGTAGACTCCAAATCAACGGTCGCATTCTGGAGTTATCCGTGCACATTTTCCCTTGTAGCATACAGTGTTTTGTCAAGGTTACTAGCTTTGATCAGCAAACGGAAGCTTTTGAATACATTAGTTGGTGAAGACTGAATATCTCGAGGCGACATTAAGGTTTTGCTGATGTTGGGATCAACAATTGAAGAAAAAGTTGATTCAGCACAGTGAGACGAAATGTGCATTCGGAAAATCCACCTTTCTCAGCAACTGAAAGAAAAACGCTATTGCTGATCAGGTTCAACCTTTACTACGTTAAGGGGCTCGCGTTCCCAACTGTTTTTTCAGTTCTACTTGCCATCAATGGACGTTAAAGAAGACGCAAAAGATGTTCAGATTGATCAACCGATTCGCTTGTTTGACGTTCATTAACTAACAGGCTTGGGAATGAATAATTAGAAAGAGAAATCAAATAATTGAAGAATCATCTAACAGCAGTCATTTCAACAGCCTAATCTTCATTCGTCTTGATAATCCGTAATTTGCCCATATTTTTCCGTATGATGAAACGGTCCATATTTGTTTTCTCGGAGGTAACAAATAATTCTGAGTATTCGCTGAGCGTTGAATGACTGCAAACATAATACTGTTTTACGAGAGGATCGGTCATACCGTAAGGGCTTAGAATCGAGAGGCAAACCTGTTGTATGCACAAACTTCTACTTTGCTTAAGATAACTGCACATCAGGGCACTTGACTTTTCAAGGTCCCTCATCCTCCCATCTATTCTGCTTTTGTTTTCCTATTTGGATTAGTCAAAACAACCTAATCACGTGAATGTCATCTTTACTTTATATTAAGGTTCCTTATTCAGAATGGGGTTTGTGACAACATTATTATTATTATTCATATCCATAACTGATAACAAAAAACCCTGAGTTCACTAAAAGGTAATCCGTGATCTAATATCCCATCAAGAATCGGATCTCCTTTACGTCACATCTAATGTATCCCTCCAAGTTATTTTCCATCAACGGGAATTTTGATTCATCTTCCCAGTATCAATGTGTTCCGTGAACGCATTTATTAATTTAGAACAGGTGCTAGTGTTTCAAAAGCCTACACTTTGTACTTTTCATGAATAACATGCATTTTCAAAGGGCTTATCATTTGTAATTCTCCTAAGTTTTGGCTAAACAGCATTACTTTTGAGCATCATTAAATTTATTTGTTTAGTTGATCCAGCGCAAGCGAGTGGTTCTTCCATAAACCAGTAATTGTATTTTGTTACCGTATTTGTGGAATCTATCTCGGCAGAAATCAACTGCTTTGAAAAGTCCAAACCAATACAAATAATGAAGTGGGGGAGTCATTATTGCCAATGAGGATTCCAACCACTATTAAATGGGTATACAGTAGAATTTGCAAGTATAATGGATTCCTACCCAATAAATTAGCAATCCTGTTTGGTTTTAATCAAATTAGGCTATTGGGCTCCCAAAGTAGTGACCACCTGGGTGGAAGTCGAGTGGGTTAGGGCATTCACCTGTTATCTCGTAGGTCAGATGTTTGAATCCTGCCACGGTCGGTCATTTTGTTGACTGGCATCAATCTACTGTCCTCGCAACTCTTTACCATACCGGATCCATTGGGACTCAAAGCGGTTCTTCGTTCCAGTTCTGAGGATCCGGTCGCCAGTTATCCTTTATATTGAAAATTGATCTTCCACTGTAATCATGCGCATGTGAGGAATAAGTCAAAAACTGCCTTTCATTATCTTCACGAAGAAAGGTTTCTTCGATGTATATTACTAGGTAAATGAAGGCACTTTTGGAGGTATTGATAGCCGTGAGTGAGTAATTAGACACTATGCTTAAACTTAATGATATTTGTCCGTGATGTAAATGACGATATTGGCGAACAGTGTGACCAAGTGGCACGAGAAAAGAGCTATAATAAACGAAGGTGTGGAAAAGCAACGGAGCTGAGGAGAGTTAGTACACGGGAACTACGGAAGAATCACTTGTTACCGCCACGGCCATAACAACAGTTGCATTAGGTTTCGCTGCTTGCACAGTTTCTGCTTCAACAGTCGAACTGTACGGACTAGCAACAGAGCAACCCTGCAACAACTGGATCCTAGTGGACATCAAACTGATCCAGTGACAGCCTGCAAACCAGTCCTGGCAACCCTAAAAGGATTGCACGGGTGGTTGCACATGACTTCAGAAGCTATTGTTTGAAATTTATGCAATAATTATATATATATATATATATATATATATATATATATATATATATACCTTCAACAGCTGATCCAGCTCGCGAAATTGTTGCCATTATCATTTCCCCCTACATGGTCTTTCTTGTTTTACTGAAACGGGCCAAAGGAAAAGGATGTTTCACAGATCGATTTCCGTCGTCATAACTCAGCCAATCGATCTCAGTCAATTCGCAATTTGTGCCGTGATAAGTTTCATTGCTAGTTGATATCTTTCTTCTTTTCGGAAGATCATGATTGTGGCCTAGAATGAGCGTTTTAGTTATCTGTTCATTGAATCTTCATATACCCCAAAGCTGAACCCATCATTTATAGGCATGCAAGCACTGCGTAGCTGTTGCCGCCGGTTTATCATGAATCCTCAGTTGTAGAGCATGTCACCACCCAGGATTCGAACCAGGATGTGGACATTTGAGAGTCACATACACGCACGCACCCACACGCTCGAACTCTTTTCCAATAGACAGCCTAACTCTCTGCTATCGGCACCACATTACAGATCACCCAACTGATCGTCAGAAGGACTGGACATTAACAGTACACTCGGTTCCGTACAACGAAAAGAAAGGTGTTGGTGTTTGTGTGTGTGCGAGTATTACCTGGGTATGTAGAAAAAGCACCTATTCAGGTCACTGCGTGATATCTAATACGTCAAAGTCGGCGACACACCATCCGCGCAGCATTTGAATCAGTCGTATTCTTCAATGAACAACAGCTTTTAACTGCACAGAGAATAAGCTGGTCATTTGCTTGTGTGACCTGCTCTTTTCGAGAAAATACTGGAATAATTCAAAAAGGAAAGAGAGCTAAGTTTCTTGAAGTGCCCAGGTACACTCCCTCATTCCCGTTCTACGATGCTGAAATAAGAAGCACGGGAATTATGTGTACTGGGTATTACATTTCGAAGTGTTGCAACTACAAAACTTTTAGTCCTGTTTCACCATGTCCCAGTGCAGTACGGAAATTCCAGCGTCCAAGAAACCTGCTACTCACATACTGAAATCGGCTGGCAGTAGTGCGAGCTATTCCCTTGCCACAATTTGACAGTGTTTCTAGATAGGAATTTCACTGGTCGCCTTTCTTGTATATGGAGGCATGTAAAAAGGAGAAGAACAATGTCAACGGTAGCTCCAGTAGTTATACGAGATTGCTTTTCTTGAACCGTTGGAATGAACTCTCGGGTATCTGAAACCGTCTATCATACAGTCAGATTCCGAAAAACGGTAACGCGTGTGACTTTGGCAAGTGCTCATTTTGGGACAGACTTTTAAAGTCCAATGGATATTAGTTTGCATTATGTTTTATACGGAGTGCGATGTGAAGAAATTCCATACTGTACAGTCTCCTTGGAAAATCCGGGATCACCTCAAATTTGGTCGAGTAGAGTAGAATTCCAGTTTATATCACCAAAGTTCAAGCCAAAGGTGTACAATAGACCCTATTGTTTAGCAATAGAAATCGTGTTGTATGCTGTCAGTCAGAGGATCAGCAACAGCATTGTTTGCATTTTTTTCGACCGAATTGTGGTGTTCCCAGGTTTTTGGATAGACCATACATTCCCCTTGCAAATCATCCTTGGATGGTGGCCGAAAATTGCTCTATATTGTCTACAATATCCTCATTTATGAGTCACTATTGTGCGTGGACTTTGAAAAGTCCATTAAGGAACCTCAACTGTAATGCTCTGACAATTCCTTTTGAGTTAGACGTGGCCAACCACGAGAACACCGACCCGCTCTGTGTAGTTGTGTGGACAAATTTCCACGGAAGTACACGACAGTTTTTGCGGTTATTGTCACTCATCAGGTACGTGTACCCAGTACTGTACTGTTCACTCATTCTTACACCTGTTCAGTCTGTTGGTGCTTAATCTACAATAAACTCAAGTGCACGATTGTTCTCCCCTAAAGGAAGCATTAGATGGAGTGAGTCGTCCAGTCAACCGTCGTTGAACCAGATAATGGCAACCTGGCTTTGTAGTGTGGCTTCGTGTGCGTTCGGATCGATAACATATTGACTCCCAAATGATTGCCGATTGACTGATTCAGATTCTGCTTTCGATAGCTCTTGTATAGTTGATTGTTTTACGGTCTCAAATACAATGCTACTCTCCTGCTAATCTTTTAGTCCCGTGTATAATATGCATGCTTCAGCATCAATTTCCTGAAACAGTGTGTGAGCAGCAATACGCACTCCATAACATATTACAGATTCTTATCGGTCAAATAAGATTTGCGCTTCAAACAGGTATTTGAAAAGTCTGGTACAACACCACGACGCAAGGGAACAGATGATTAATCTGCAAACGACTTTCCTCGAGAGATCACAAATTCCGGATACGTTGAATTTGGTCAGTTCTTATCAAATACACAAACTTCCTTATGGAAAGTGCCCTCAAGACGAAAGCTGGCATAGTGAAGAAGCTACCGAGTTCACTGATGTTCTAACTATCGAAATCAACTTTCTCCCAGATCAAAGTGAGCATTTCCTAAAGAACCTGTTCATAATCAAACTGAACAGATATTAACTTCAAGCGCTATCCTGTGGTTTTCCTTTCTGCAAACCATCGAAGGAGATCAGTAGTGCAGAGAAGCAAGCGCATTTTGTTAACCTTGTCGAATAACTTACGTTTCCAAAGATACCGAGAACTGGTTCAAAGCAAGGCTGAATGGCCTTGAACGACAACGAGTAACCTCTTTCAGATAAAAAGCTTTACTCTCACAAGAACACTTATCTGCCGTTAGATAACTACAGTCGAGAACTGACTTGGTAATCATGTGTCCGTACAAAGGATTGGAGGATGTACTCTTTGATCGAAGAAGAACACTGTGACGACCCTAAGGGAACGGAACAAAGAGTATCTGAACAAGTGTACTTTTTACTTGAAGGGCCTTTTATTGAGGAATATACGGCTAATAGTCTCAGGATGAAAGGAACTCAGATCCCTTAACTATGCGGCTTACCAAAAATTGACAAACCGGGAGTAGCACTACGACCTATGAAGTCCATGAAAAACTCATCACGGCATCCTGTGGCAAAGAGGCCGGTAAAAATAATCGAACCGGCCCACCAATCAGTGGTCAAACATGTCGTGAAGGACAATATCCAAATGACGGACATTTTGGACCAGATAAGTATAAATGGGAAACACATTGCTTCAACTAATGTTCAGTCCCTGTTTATAAGCGAAACAATTCGGGCAGTTATATGAATCATTTTCCATTCCATTGAATAAAAAAATTAGGATAAGTTTCGTAATCTCGGTTATTAAAGGCCTAAATTTGATGTGCATGATCAGTGTGTCATTCTCCTTTCAAGATAAAGCAAATGACAGTTTGATGGTGTCGCAATGGGAAGTACACTGGGTCCCATCCCAACAAATTTATATTTATAGCCAATTTCGAGGAGAAGACAAGTACTATTCTAAGACGTTAGGCACTAAAAAAGATGTTTATGATGCGCTGATCGTCATAGAAAGCCTGGAAAAAGCGACGAGTGTTATTGACGAACTAAATAAGTTAGATCCAAATATTTGCTCCACGATGTAAACGGAAGCCAACGACACATCGGACTTTCTGGGTATTGGTATAACTGGAAGAGAAGATGACACAGAAGATCGACTCGTGTATCGGAAGATCACGTGACCAGGCTTATATCTGCATTTCGATAGCTTAGTACCTCTCGAACATTGACGGGGGCTAGTGCGAACACTGTACAACAGAACACAAAGAATCTACACGAAAGCAAGATTGACCAACATCTACAGCAGATAAGGGAGAAATTAGCAACGAGCGCATATCCCCATGAGTTCATCGACAGACATTATAAGCAGGTGACCACGAAACCCACGATTATGTCTGCATCAAAAAGACGAGTCACACTGTCTTTTGTTCACAGGTGATGACTTCAACCTTTTGATCAAACGATTTCTTGATTCAGCGATTTCCCAGACCCACTACCAAGCTGACTTCAACAATGTTCTCCGAACTAACAGAATATCCACACACCCGGCCATGGAAATTTTATTTCTCCACACCATCTCCAACTTAATCTACGAAGTCAAATGTGAGTGCGGAGCCATCCACGTAGGGCGGACAGAACCACAGTTGGGCAACCGAATGACTGAACGTATTCCTAAATGGGTTCAGTGTGCGGTAACTCTACCGCGGTTGGGTCAAAAGAATAGCGAAGATGTCAAGTATCATAACATTCCTGCATCATCTGTAGCTCCTCATCTTTTTATGACGCAATATCAGGCTGACCGGAAAGCTGCATTTCGAGGTGACCACGCAACAATAAAAACAAGGTTACTAAGGTATATGTAGAAGCCATTGCTATTCACTGGTGGAAACCTCGCTTGTGCCAACAAAAACAACCGTTCGTTAGTTTGTCTGTACCGTGGTGACTTGGTTTCGTGTTTAGTATTTTTTGCTCACGCACACATAGTTGTCATTCCTGAACTCTATCTAAATGTTTTATTCTGCAGTATGCACCAAGTTGAGATGTCGCAAAATAGTCCCGGACATAAATCATACAGGGTGGCAATTTTGGCTTTTCTTTTCAACAAGATTTTCCCCCTCAGGTAGTGTTGCTCAGCACTCACGCGGACGACTGCCACACTAATCATTGAGAAATCGGGAGTTGATGTTCGTATCAGTTAGTTGTTAGTGTTCCGTGATTCTACTCCTGATTTTAGACGTCGTCTTGATTCAGCACTTTTCTGAATGGTTCGTCTGAATCAGTCGAATTATGCTGTAGAGCTAGCCGATCAACAAAGGCAGGATGAATCTTGAAGTGCTGAGTCCACTTGGAGTGTCTCATCCCCGTGATTGAACAATCTAAGAAGAATTTCTCAACCGTGATGTCACCAATGGAACGGAAACACCTATAGATCATCGACAACAGAATATTTCATTTCGAACAAAGTTCCACTGGTTATTAGCTCTAAAGCCAAAATCAGGAAGCTTGATTAGACCAAGGAGTCGACTATTCATGCTCATAGTCTCAAATTTGTACACCATGCGAATGGTCAACCAATTTGGCGCAACACTAGTCTAGAACACTATCCTCAAACTCCCGTCCCTTCACTGGTAACGTGTCCTCAGCATTGTGCATATGTTACTCTGCCCTTAAATGGTCCTGGAAACACTGGGCGAATAATTGCTCTGCACACTTCGCTCACTTTTAAAAGGAGAACCAACCGATTTCCATCTATTTGTGCCACTCCTGTAGACTGCCAAGAGTGGTTTGAAGTCTGTTTTGTGCTGGAAATTCAAAAGAACTATAGAAGACCTTCGAGGATGGCTAATGAAAGTGTCTTCTTACCGGTCTGGTGGAGAAATACCAACGTTATTCCCTTTATCGGACGAATAGAGAAGACGCAAGTCGGTTTACAGATGCAAGAGTGTATTCTATTTATCGTGGCACCGAAACAGTACCCGTACGAGAGATATACCAAACGGATATGAACGCAAAGGCTGCGCAGAAAGCGAACTGCGAACGCGTACTATCGACGAAGGACCGAAAGTGAAAGTGATTTAAAGCGAGGTCGACGGAAACCTCGGAAAATTCAGTCCAGTAAAGAGTACGCAACCGAGCAAAACAGTGAGGTCTATACCAAAAGTCAGAAGAGAAGAGATCGTAGAGAAAATAGATCCTAATGATGTCTAGAAAACGGTCATTTTCTCAGAACGATCGAGGTCGTTACAAAACTACTGCTTACCATCTCCGTCGTGAGGAGTACTGGTGTCAGAAAACGAGTCATTCTTTACATTTGCTGTTAAACAACACACAAATCACATTTAACCAACCGATATTCATTGTGTATCGACAACGTAGTATCTCATTAATGTCCAACGGAAATTCTGATACGTGCTCCAGTTGTTTACTCGTGTAATCTGGTCAACACATCTTCATTACTTTGCGTATCTTCCGGTTGTCATTCTACTATACTCAGTCTCAGATACTACTCACCTTTGTAAATTAGTGCCTAACACAGTTAACCACATCAGCAAACCTGGGAAACAAATACTTCCCATGGCTTCAGAAATTTCAAGTGACGAGATCGTGTCATCACTTTGTCCATTTTACTTATCCACGTTGATTGACATTTGATAGGGACCAGTAGTATATCTTCAGGATGACCTCTGGTCAATGATTCCATTTACTAGCGAACTTGTTGCTTCTTGTGTATTGGAGTTTTGTCATATATTATGCTCAACTAGTATACGCTCTTGCGAAGAGTCATTGAAGCTGGAGTGATGCAGAACGCGTTGAAGTCACGTGGACAGGACACAGAGTGAAATGAACGAGAATGGCAGGTGCTCAAAACTTGTGAAAACAAACGCACCCTCCGACCGGACGAGTATCCGGGATGCTTAGTTGCATCGTAATAAATTTAGACTGCGCAGTCCAATAGCTTCGGTTCCTATAAAAGATCCACTTTTACCAGGCACGGTGAGTGGAAGAGTAGGATACGAATTTCCAGTTGGCAGACAGCACTTTCTATTTTCAGATCAGAATTGTTTTCATCATATGAGGGACTGTTTACTAATATTGGTACAGTTTTCCCTTGGAAATGCAAAACATGAGATCAATAGACGTCTCTGAATCAGGGCTCGATATCTACTGTCACACTCACCAGACTATGATCTCTAACCTTCTATACAAATGTGAACGAGTCTTTTGTAATATAGTTTTCTATGGACATGGGAATCATTTCCAGCAATTTTGCGACCTAGCGAGCTCTGGCGTGGAAAGATGAGTGCCTCGGGCGGAGCGATTTGTATCCAGTTGGTGCTTCGCAGTTCATGGGGTTCTAATAGTCCCAGTCTCAGTGCATAAAAGACGCATTCAAGCAACCTGTTACTGAACACCTCAAAGGTGGAGATTTCGATTTAAATCGTTTGGAAATCTCTGTCCCAACCAGCTTTTGCCGGTGAACGAAAGTATGACCAACCAAGTGATAACTCAGAGTACCAACTTTGATTGGCTGCAGATTCTTCATAGGGAAGAACAGTAGACTTCTAAAAATATGACAGGAAAGTTTCCTTCATTTTAGAGTTGAATTCGAAAAGAATTTCTGCGTCATGTTCAAACTGGTTTTTATTTGACTACTATTTTTCATTCAATTTTTCCGGATTCCTCAGGATGCGCACAGATTAGAAGCATTAGTTAGTTCACCCCAGTGAGCGCACACTCACAAGCTCTGAACAACTGTTGGGTGTGCAGTCGAACAATAAAGCGTTTAGTATCTAAAACACGCCTAACGGGACATCTCACGTTTTAATTTTTGGAAGCATCCTCGCAGATCTTTCAGTGTTTAGAAAGGAATCGCAAAGAAAAATGAAGTGATTTGTCACACAGTGTTTGATTGGAGATAGTCACACGACCATCTTTGCGGAATTCGGACCGTAACTTCCCGGCTTTGATTCCCGCGTCCACCGGTCATTGCCCACTCGGCAGCCTTTGGTTAATCATGGAGACTTTCCGGAATATTTCTCCTTTTTGCAATTCGCATAAGTAAAAGGAGCAAAAAGATTATCATTATTAATATTTTATTATTAATATCTGATCAAAAAGAGATTCCCAATTGAATTTGACCCTGAGGTGAATCACAATACATGACTCACGTTACCACTAGGCGATCTAGTCCTGCCCTCTGATGCTCTGTTTCCAAGTCAAGTCAAGTATTTGCATCATACACCCTGGTGGGTGGATATCCAGCTACACCTAGTTATATTCACAGCAACTATACAAAAAAGAAAGCGGCGTTTACAATAACAAACAAATACAATGATGAACGGTGACTAAGTAGGTACGACAATAAAATTTGTCCACGTTCAGCTCGATGTTTGCAGGACTACGTAAGAAGCGAGCAAGATAAGGGACAACGGAGGACTGGTGAACATTCGTGTGTGCATAAATCGTTTTAAAATTATTCAGGGTGGAAGAAGAGGATGCACACATGATGTTTTTGTGAAGCTGGTGAAGTGAGAAATTCAAAATAATCTTCGTGAATCTTTTGCGCATTCAGTGATGTTTGGATACGATGGAGTCTGTGAGATCTGTACGAGTTTTATCACTTCCACGGGATAAGTGCTTGAAAGACTGTTTTATTGTGGTGAATTCTTTAGCTCGTAGTCCAAGAAAGAAGACAGCTGAATACAACTGGTGAGGTAACATGCACGCAAGGACAAAACGTTGAATAAGGTAAGGGAATGCTGATATTGCTTTCGGGGGCAAAATGTAGTAGATAGGTGTGGCGAATCAGCCGCCGTCACACGTGATACGGCCAGGTACAGTTTCGTCGCTCCGCAGGTGGATGAACCTCAACCAATCAGGTTCGTCGGGGAAAGGTACGAAAAAAGCTTCCTGTGATTGATCCACATCTGCTCTACTAATTATCTTCTAAGATTTTACATATATATACAAACCAGTACTGTAATACAAGTAACGTGCTATTCAATACCCTTCATTTTCTTGCTACTTGGGTTCGCGTAGTTCCAGGGTGAAAGCCATTTTAAGGTGTCCTGTCACTTCGGGTATTGTAAATACTACAGTTGGTGTACTGAATTTTGTGAAAACAGGTAACACTGTTCAGTCCAACACAGGTTGTAGGTGATCGTAATCCCAAGGTATTTGACCAAAAGCTGGCTACAAATAGGGTTGTCCCCCGTATGAATGTCTGAACAGGATTAAGAAAAGAGTTCACATACATAGAGCCATTAAGAAGGGAAAAAACCACATCTGAGCTTTGACGAGGATTTAAGTTTAACCTGTAAATTTGATCCAAATGGCTTGATAAATGAATGAAATCGCCGAAAAGGAATGTCCGCTTACTAGTGGTATTCTAAAGAATAATGGCTACAAATATCCAATGGTTATTCGGTTTTGTCTGCTGAAGAGTGGTTAAATAATCTTTTATAAATTTCACGATAATATGCTCGCATCACGAACAAACTGAAACTGTCAATACTTAACCTCTCAAACCGAAACACATCACTAGGCGCTCGAAATGGAGTGCTGAAAAACGGGCACTAACTCAAGTTGTGCATCCAACCACCTCCCAGCACATCCCCTACTACATGTCTTAATATCGATCATGGTGGATCAGTTAATTGCTCACGAATGGCAAATTTCAAAACACGAAATCAGGCCAGATGGTTCCATTTCTGAGATAGTGAGAGAAGGCAGTTCCACCTCAATGATAATTCTGTCATTCTGTGATGAAATTATGACATTATCTCAAACCAATCTCTCTTGGAAAACGTTTTGTTTATTTTTGCAGGTTGAAGGACACAAACCATCAGGAAGTTGATTCATTGAGTAAATATCTGAATTCGCTCAGTCATTGAATAAATGAGATTGCCTTGTTGGTGAATGGATAAAGGGATGAATGAATAAATATGTCAATCAGTCAACTGATAAAGGAACGAATGAATGATTAGGATAAACATTTAAAAGTGTCATCAAAGAGAGATTGTTTGCACGAACTTGCTCACCTACCTTTTATCAATTCACGGTTGCAATTTTGAATGAATCAATGGGAGACATTTTTCGCTCACATGAGTGGGAATACCGATCAGGTTACAGGAATTCAGAACATCGCTTTATACTTCATAGTCGAGTGTGCTCAAGTATGAACTCATGCATGACGATGACATTAAAACAAGAAGTGGAATCCCAGCCTTCACCAACTTCAGCTGTAGCAGAAATATCTTCCATGTGTTATTTTCTAGGAGGATAACACTGGCAAATATCCACATGAGAAGGATACATGAGTATTGCGTAAGATGTATGCATGATGTATACTCTTTTCAAATACTATTATCTCAGTTTATGTATCCTTTTTGTTTCTGCCGAGATGAGAAAAGAAATGCAGAGTTCTGAGTTTCTCATGACTTTAATATCGGCTAAAGTGAGAGACTGAATAAGTAGTAGATGTTTAAATTAATATCTTACATATTCAGAGAATGTATTGTTGGCACGAGGAGCCTGAATTGTATGTAATGGAAAATCCACTTACATTTTTCACATCGAAAAGTCAGACGCAGCGAGCTAGAATCGAACCGATTCAGGCTCCTCGTGCCAAGAATACATTCTATGAATATATTTCAATGTCCGATTGATCATGTCCATCCGTATGCTGTTCGTCCCATTGGGAAGTGACAGAATAGTGGTTCGCGCCTCATCGATTATTCATTTGCGTTATTCACACAGGACTTTTCGAATGGCGATAGCTTAGCTGGTAGAGCATCTCCCCGGTGTACCCAGGGTAGCAGGCTCAATTTCGAATCGCGGTTTCCGACTTTTGGATGTGAAAAATGCAAATGGAGTTTCCATTACATTTCTTACATGTTATGCATAACATAAATATTAGAGAATAAAAAGTTATATGCAAGATGTTTTCGTAAATGCCAGGATCAACATTTGAAATAAGATTCTTTAAGACACGCTAACTCCCCGAACGGTAGACAAAATCGTTTTAGTTACCTCACGCAAACGGTTTTATATCCATAGACCATTTCGTAGGCACTATTCACGAAGGCCGGAGATTTCAAGCTCAATGTACTCATTGACTGAGAATTATCACCTAAGGCTGAGAAACGATACAACTATGTCGAGTAAAGTCAAACGGGATTGTTTCCCACGTGAAAGTCTGGACAGGGTTCCAGAAAGTTCACATTCTTAGAGTCATTGAGAAGCAAAAAACAGCATCTGAGCATTCTCGGCGATCTATTGGTAGGCTATGGGCTTTGAACTAATGGTCAATATCTAAGAGACCAGACTGGAGTTCAGGTATGGCTGATGCTTCAGGATGGGGTGATTCAACCGCAACATCATCTGCATACTTTATAGTGAAGGAACGGTCACTGACAGACAGGAAGGACGTGTCGGCGGAGAATAGGAAAGGGAAGAGGATTGAACCCTGTAGTAAGCCTCGATTTGTAACAGGGATGTAAGAGGTTCTGCTCCCGTATCTTGTATACTGCTGTAGATTGAAAAAACAATCGGATAATAATCCAATTAGTGAGAAGTTTATCCGTTATTTGAGAATACATCGAGAATTTTTCGTCTATGAAAACTGTTAAATGCATCACTGTAATCTAGGAAGCAAGCACGCGCCGCCTTTGATTTCTTGTCCAGGGACGACAAGATTTGATGAGTCAAGGAAGCAATAGCGTCTAAGGTGAAGCAGGAGCGGCTGTAGGCGTACCAGTCCATTTCTCCTATCGTCCAACCACTGGACTTTTTTTGGATTAATGCCTTCTCAAACACGTTTGATGTGACGGAGGTACAGGCAGATGGAAGTAATTTTGCCATTCCTTTCTTGGGCAATCAAAGCAGTAATTAAATAATTGTGACATGACTGTTATGGGCGCTTGTTCTCACTGCTTAGGTACAAATGGGGAAGATTATCAGATCCGTGGGATTTGTTACATTTGAGGTTTGACGGCTATTTGCAAACAGCTTGTGGGGGCATTGTGGAAGACGAAGCTGATAAAGTTTGGACGAGAAAACACTTTGGTACAACCGAACAGATAAGGATGAGATTGCTCGTTGAAATCGCCCTTTAGATCTTCGACATTAACCTTTGGGGATGAGTGTCTTGGGAAAATACCACTCAAATGTTTGATGGGTTTCCAACGTTCTCGACAACTAGTGCTGGCTGGTAGCACACGATAGTGTATACCACCAGGCCTGTAGAGTTCTGATTTGATTAAAAAAGAAAAAGTTTTCACTACGAGATAGTTCCCAATTTTGCAGATATTTTCCTTCATACTGTGTAACCTCTGTATCTAAACTACCTGAATTCAATATATTCAGTTTTTACAGCTGTGATCTCATTTGAATCGAATGGAGCGTGCATGAACGGAGAGTCCATTTTTAGAATCGCACCGTAATTCTTCAGGGGAAATATTGCCTTGTCATCCAGACACAATCCCATACTACTCACATCGAAAATCCAAAGTTGGGGCGATGTGTCCTCGTTCTCAAGGTTAGCCGTGTTAACCGACGAATTAACTTTGGACGTCCAAATCGACGAAACAATTGTTTTTCAGTAATTCATTCTCAAGCCATTTACAAATTACACAGTAGACATTAGACAAAAGATCATAAACATAGGCATGGAATAAACACCAATCATGGACAGGAGTTTGTCAGTCAAATTATCCTTATCATGTGATTGGTTTATCTAGCTGACGCCTTCTAGGTGACCTAAATTTTGTGCAAAAATTATTTAACGGGGCACACAAAGCAACACGCTTTACAACTGAACGCGAAATAAACAATCAACTACCATTTCTCGATGTGACTCTCACGAGAATGGAGGATGGTCGGATCCAGCGAAATGTGCACCGAAAACAAATATAGAGCGGCCAGTATCCCAATTTTAACAGTTTTGTTAGTATGCAACAGAAGCGAAACTTAGTAAAATGCCTGGCCTTCAGAGCAAGGAAAATTTCTTCCGTAGAAACTTTAGATGACGAACTAATGCTTATAAGAAACACCCTACGGGAGAACAGTTACCCGGATCGGTTTATTGAAAGAAATTTTATCAAAAGAGTGCCAAAAATCACCGTGGAAACCGTAAGGAAGAAAGATCTTTATATTAGCTTGCCATTTAAAGGCGATATTGTTAGTGAAATCTTAAACCGTCTACTGAGGAGAGAAATTCGAAATACTTTCAATACCGCCACACTACGTTGTGTGTTTCGAGGTGCTCCTCTAATCCAGATTCAAAACAAGGATAGACTGCCGATGTCGACCTCATCAATGGTCGTATACTCTTTCAGATGTGTTTGTGACGCATCTTATGTAGGTCGAACGGCACGACAGCTATCAACTTGGATTAAAGAGCATCATCCGCGCTGGTTGAGTCAAGGACAAACTGGATCGATAAATAGCGCAATCTTAGCGCATTTGGTCGACACTGGACATCAGGTGAATCTGGACGCCGCTTTCAAAGTTCTTTATCGTGTCACCCCAAACAAATGCAAAGGTGTTCAGTTGCGCACTCTAGCGATAGCCGAGGCAATCGGAATAAGGAAGTTGACCCCTGACCTGTGCGCCCAAAAGCGTTTGGTCCGGGCACTCCAACTCCCCTGGTCCAAGATTGACCAAGGGCGCATGAATCTACCGTCCAGTTACCTAGACGGCGTCAGCTAGATAAACCAATCACACGATAAGGATAATTTGACTGACAAACCCCTGTCCATGATTGATGTTTATTCCATGTTCATGTTCATGGTCTTTTGTCTAATGTCTACTATGTAATTTGTAAATGGCTTGAGAATGAATTACTGAAAAACGGTTGCTTCGCCGATTTGGACTTCTATATGATGCAATGGGTATTTTTCCGACAAGAATTAACTTTGGAAGAATCACCTGTCATCCAGATACAATGCCACACTACTCATATCGAATATTCAGTTTTTCTTTACCTTAAAAACAGTGAAGTTCCAAGGATTTTCAGATTTAATACTTTGAGTGTTTATCGGAGTGTTAATTCTGTTTAGCCCTTCTAACAGAATACTTTCGAATTTTCCCCTCCCCCCAATTTATTCTCACCTGTTTCTGGTTCTTGTGTTGGCGATCCTTCCACCATTGTTGATCTGACCATTCCGGCACCGTTCTTTCGATCTGACCCGACATCCACTGACCATACGCAAACACATACACATACACACACACATGCACACACACACACACACACATGCACACACACACATGCACACACACACACACACACACACACACACGTACACCAGTAACTCGCTCGTTGGACTACGAACCCTCTGTTCTCTCCCCAGTGGGCTTGGGGTGCACTTTTGATTGGTTTCTTCCCTGAGTAATGTGCCACTTTCACCTCCCCGCTGTTCGCTCGCACCACGCTGTTATCTTGAACGCACATTTCGGCTGACCAGGTACACTGACACTGCACAGCCGAACGCTGTCGAGTACACTCCTTGGCAAAACAGACAGATGTCTTATTTGGCGAATCGTGAATGGCGGTGTTTCTGCGATGGTTAGCAAACCCTTTCGACACAGTGGCATGCTTTTGTTATTCCCCACGGACACGTCGTTCGGAAAGTACTTAGAAGGACTGCAGTCACCGCGATACCTTGTGATTCGAAATTTGTATCGTTTGCCTCTTTGATGATGAATTATTCGTTAATAGGACCAGAGAGTCTCGGTGTACATTGCTTTTGATCCGAGGTTCTACGTGTGTCTCAATCGTTCGGCTACAGACGAAACGTTGGTTTCACATAATTCCGCGCGCGGAATTAACACAATCTTAAGATCTCTATTGTTATGCCACTGAAAATACCTGTCTTCCCTTACGTGAAAAAGGGGCAATGTTTTTTATTAGCACATGTACACATCTTAAATGATCCTTGTTGATTCATACAAAATTACACAATGACAAATCAGTATCCTTATTGATCGGAAGTCACGAAAACTGAACCAGTTTATTCTTGGCAAACGGCACTCAGTGATCCCTTGCGTTGCACTGGTATTTTATAGACCGTCAGTGTCCACGGACCAAATGATTTATTATTCACAAGCTTTGCTTGAATAAACCACATAATCAGAAGAGAACAACCCAACAGTTTGATGCTGTTATTCAAATGTGAACACAGATGACCCAATAGAATACTCTATTCAAAGACGACAAAAACTTTTCCCTTGGGACATTTCCCCCTACTTTTGTATGTTCGGACTGATGTGAACGAAATGTCTGGTTTTTGGGTAATTCGTTTTCCGGTTTTGCGTGGCTTAGACGACAACAGTAGTAACTAAACTAGATTCACTCTAACACACTAGAATAACTCAATTTGATCGGGAAATGTATTCTTGATTTGAATCAACGAGGCGTATAGCCCCGACAACTCACGTGCCTTTCCGCATGCCCAACCGCCGCACAAGCCTACTATTCTCACTTTTGCATCCATCCAATTATCGGCAAGCCGACGTGTAAAAAGTCTCGACTTCTTTTCTCGCGAAATACTGTGCCGATTGTTCCATTCTACCCCGCTCCCTTCTTTCAAGTAGACTGTTTGCCAGCAGATGTTAGTTACCTTGTGGAAGGATTGACTAGTTTTCTGAAAGGTTTGTGAGCTGGTTGGCTCGCCAGCCGAACAGTAGGTTGGCTGATAGCCAACCGACTGATCGGAGTGCCAGTGTACTACTTCGTTCCACTCACTCTATTCGTCTGCGTTTACGGATGTTCGCACTTGAAAAACCATCTCTGTATTGATTGGTTTGACTGTTTTACAAGCGGTCAGTTGCATCCTTTCAAGCAGAACAATGATTTCCACCAACGGCTGTGCGCTCAATATTTTATTACTTATCTACTTTGTTTATCCACCACTCTCGCTTAGTAAGACGATCTGTTGTCCTACTCTATCCATTTACTTGTTTACCTATTCTTGTTCCGTTGTTTATCAATTTTTGTACCAAGGAAATGCGGTTACCGATCAAACCACTGGCCTGCTCACCAACTGATTATTAATTGGTATGACTGAGAGATGAACAAAGAAGTAGGCGTGGGCGAAACAAGCGTAGCCACTTTTACTCGACTGAACAAAGACTGATCATAATGAATTCTACCCGGTTACGTAATACGACTGGACTTCGATCACTTTTTATCCAAATCTTGATGGCCTGGAATTGACGGCATACTGAGGATCTTTTAATAATACTCACGTGCGTGTTCAGGCAATCCTGACTGCATAGAGAGCACCATACCGCAACCGTGTCACTGGCTGCAACTTAGAGTTTATTGTTTTACTACTTGATAGTTCAACCGTTGGACATGAATTCACGTGAGTCAGTTCCTTAAGCTGAGTTTGTGTATTTAATTGGAAATCTTTACTCTTGGAATAACCCCTTGCGCTGATGAAAAGAAGTTTCTCCTCACCAGATACAAATGCTATTTGGTAGCAGGTTTTCTTCCACTCGATAGAAGGGTGGAGCTGAAGTATTATCCAAAAACGACTTTGCCTTTCATCATTATTTCTAGTAACAGTTTATCTGCTTAATTCAGTTCAACTCAATTTACTTCAAGAGGTAAGTGCTCATCTTCTACATAACCATTCTGTTACAGACACAAAAAACAAACGTAACGTTATCGAATGAAGAGAACTGTCAGTACTGCCTGTATTTCAGTGCTCTGGTGACAACTTTGTGTGTTTTTAGAATCTGGAAAGATGAGGAGCTGCGCAAGATTTATAGGCGATGATCCGTCCAAAACAATGTACAAGTTCGCCAAAACTCGTACAAGGGAGATATGACTGATCACCCAGGCATCTTGGACTACAACTTCAAACAAACGTAATGGATCTGGGATATCGCGCAATAATTGACCTGGTCGTGATGAGCCTTATTTCGTGGTGAGGGGTATTTGAGGAATCTTACAATGAGTTTCAAATCTTTGTCAATTAAACGATCGAATAGGACAGGGAGAAGATAGAAGTGTAGAGCTTGTATTGATTTTTACCCCTCGGTTCGAACGTTCACCGATTTGAATTTTTTGTCAGCCCCGCTGCACCGTCCACTCTCGTTTGCTCCGTATGCCTATCGATCTGCTGTCAGCTAACACTTATGACGCACGCATACGCACGTGCGGTCCTTCCGTGTAACGGTTTGATCAATCACTTTTTGAATAAACGCGTTTGCAGTCTCACGGCGTTGGCCTTTTCAATACAAATCGGTGAGCCCGCGTTTCAGCTTCTGGGTATTGTGCTTACCACCCATCATTTGCAAATCATACCACCACATTTTGTGCACCATTCTCATCCGATATGGATTCTAATGGTGCCGAAATCAACCACAACACCCTCGAAGCTTCAGTCACTGTGAAATTACTTCCTTTTTGTGTTTCAAATCCCCGCCTGTGGTTTGCACAAGTAGAGGCGATTTTCCACACCGACCGTGTGCGTAGTCAGTCTACAATGTATTCATACGTTATCTAAGGCCTTCCTGCAGAAGTTGCGGAGGAAGTGTGTGATCCTTTCATGAAACTCCACCAAAAAATCCCCACGACACAATCAAGCACGCACTTATCCAGCTGATCGGATTGTCTGATCGACGTCGTACGGAAACTTTGCTCACAAAATCTTCCCTTCGGCGACCGCAAGCCTTTTCAACTTCTACGATACATGAAGCATTTGTTGGAGTCACATAAAATGGATGACTCGCTCCTAAGACATCTGTAGTTGAAAAAACTTCCTCCGTCTACCAAGGAAACTCTTGCTTCCTTCAACCCAGAGGTCTCTATTTACGAACTAGCAGTCACCGCTGACAGACCGATGGAAGCGAACCCCACAAACATACTGGCTACAACGTCGCAAACATCGGTTTCCGATTGTATCTCCCCTTTCCAAGATCAAATTGCCAACCTTACCTCCCAGATGAATGCTGTTCTCCAGCATCTCACTCGCCGGCGTTCCGTGTCCCGCTCAGAACCCTGTCGAAATCACTCTGCCTCTTCGTCTCGACTATCATACTGTGGGTACCACCGAAGTTCTGGGGAGCAAGCTCGCTGTTGCCATTCACCGTGTGCTTTCCAAGCAACAGCTTCGCGAAACGAGACAGTCAGTCAGTATTGGCGACCGCTGCCACTGGCTTCAAACCTGGTCGCCTTTTCGACATTTTCGATCGGTCTACTGGAATGCGGTTTCCAGTGGATACAGGTGCTCAGATCAGTTTCATCCCCATTCCCTCTGATGAACACGATCTGCGAGCTACTACTCTCACTTTGCAAGCGGCCAAAGGCTCCCCAATAAAGACATATGGTCAAAAGCTACTGACACTTGACCTGGGTTTACGCCCACAGTTCGTTGGAATTTTCTCGACTGCCGACGTTACTTGCCCTATTCCCGGAGTTGATTTTTTTCTGTCTTTTCCCCTGTGGTTGATGTGAGACACTGTGTTCTTTTAGACATCAATACGTCTATTGAAACATCCGGCACAAATATCTCCGTCGACTCTCTCGGGATACGTTCCATGGCAGTACGCCCTCCGTTTTCCTCCATTATGGACGATTTTCCGGCAGTTACTCAACCACAAACATCCCCCTTCCAAGCATCACACAGCGTCCAACGTCACATTGTCACCAAAGGTCCACCAACCTCAGCGCGTCCTTGTCGGTTATTTACCTGAACGCCTATCGGTAGCAAAAGCAGAATTCGAACGAAGTTACGGATAATTCACCCATCAAGCGGTCCTTGGGCCTCCCCACTCCACATGGTTCCAAAGCACAACGGTGACTGACGCCCGTGTGGTGATTACCGCACACTTACCAACGCCACGGTACCCGACCGTTACCCGATTCCACACATTCACGACTTCTGCAACAGTTTGTGTGGCAAACGCATTTTCTCCAAACTTGGTCTGGTAAGGGAGTATTGCCACATTCCCGTAGCTCCTGAAGATGTTCCCAAGACCGCAATCACGACACCATTTGGTCTGTATGAATTCTTGCCTATGCCTTTTGGCTTGCGCAATGCCGCTCAGACGTTCCAGCGATTCATGAATCAAATTCTCCGTGGTTTGGATTTTGCTATCGTTTATATTGACGACGTCCTCGTTGCTAGTACGGATCAAAACCAACATCGCGAACATTTGCGCCAGGTATTCCAACGCTTCCAAAAGTATGGCATCTCAGTCGTTACCTCTACGTGTATCCTTGGTGCCAAATATGTTGAGTTCCTTGGCTATCACGTTGACAATGAAGGTATCCGACCACTCCAAAAGCGAAGTGAACGCTATCCAGGACTATCCGGAACCCCAATCGTTCAAGAGTCTCCGTCGTTTTCTGGGCATTGCCAACTACTATCGTCGATTCAAACCAAACTGTTCGGAGCGCCAGTTGTAAATGACTTACGAAGCTAAATCAGCATTCTAAGAGGCTAAGTAAGCGTTGCCCAAAGTTCCCACGCTAGAACACTTGAGCAATGATGACAGCTCTATTCTGGTATTGCTGAAAGATGCCTCCCAAATAGCCGTTGGAGCAGATGGTTCATGGGGTCAGACAGCCGTTGTCATTTTTCTATCAAAAACTGCAACTGCCAGAGACTCGTTACAGCACCTTTGGCAGTGAATTGCTTGCAATCTACCTTGCAATAAAACACTTTCGACACATTTTGGAAGGTAGAAGCTTTATTGTCTGCACCGATCATAATCCTTTGAATTATGCATTGGCTTCAAGCAGCGACCGTTATTCGTCCAGTGAAATTAGACACCTCGACTACATTTCCCAATACACCATCGATATACGGTACATACAGAGATCCAGCCATCTTGTGGCTGACGCTCTCGCTCGCCCAGGTATCCATCCGCTAACCAACCCAACGGCCTTCAGTTGGTCTGAGATAGCACAGGTTCAAAAGAACGACTAAGAACTATAAAGCTACCGCTCACCGTCCTTCCTGATGTTGAAAGGCTTACCCCTACCTGACGAAAACGGTACGGTTGTTTGTGATGTCTCCATTGTCAAACCTCGCCCGTTTGTTCCCTGTTCCCTTCGTCGTTTGATTTTTTCGCATTTACATTCCATTTCCCATCCTGGAATACGCGCCTCCATCAGACTTGTTTCCGATCGCTATGTGTGGCCGAATATGAATCAAGACGTTCGTGTTTGTTCTGGAACGTGTATATCCTGTCAATGGAGCAAGACTCATCGGTGTGTACCTTCCTCTCCCGTGCGAATACTTACAGACAATTCACGTTTTTCTCACGTCCACTTAGATATTGGTGGTCCCTTACCACTGGCCGACGGATATTCGTTCCCCTGTCACATGTGTAGATCGTTTTACGCGTTGGCCCATGGCTGTCCCGATACCTGACACCTCCAGTGGAACAATTTCCAAAACATTTATAAACCACTGGATTTCTATGTTTGGTGTTCCATCTACGATCACCACGGATAGAGGTGGACAATTTTAGTCCAAGCTCTTTCGTGATTTAACTTCTCTCCTTGGATTCCAACATATTCGTACAATGGCTTATCACGCATCATCCAATGGATTAGTGAAACGCTTTCATAGACAATTAAAAGCTATTCTCACCACCACCTGTCATTCTGTCAAGTGGACGGACGCCTTCCCGTTAACCATGTTGTCCATACGCGCTACCCTAAAGGAAGATTTTGGGTTCCGTCCCGATGATTTGGTGTTCGGCACACCCCTACAATTGCCCCGTGAGTTTTTGGGACGCAGTCCAGATGTTATTGACCCCTCAAATTTGTTTAGCTAACTACAGTTGTACATGAAATCACTCCGTTCGCTTCCAACTCGGCCCTCCATTCGTCACACTTACATTCCTCAAGACTTTACTATGTGCTCTCATGTTTTTCTTCGTTGTGATGCTGTTAAACCCTCGTTGCATCCAGCATACTCAGGCCCCTTTCGCATCATTTCCCGTAACGAAAAACGTTTTGTGGTTGATAAGGCTGGTCAGCCATACGCTGTCAGTATCGATCGCCTCAAAGTAGCATACCTTGATTTAGACTGTATGACTTCAGTTCTCTGCATGAGAACTCCTACTTCTGTTTCCAATGATGCCAGTCCTCATGTTTCTAGCGCTTTGAGTACTCCGCAACATACTGATACTGTTCCTCCTCTCACAACCCGTTCGGGCCGCAAGATAGTTAAGCCTGTGCTTTTTCACCTCCCATAGTTTTTTTCCCACTAGCTTCTATACACATTTGTCCGATGCTCTGGTAGTACTGTAGAGCTTGTATTGATTTTTACCCCTCGGTTCGGACGTTTACCGATTTGAATTTTTTGTCAGCCCCGCTACACCGTCCACTCTCGTTTGCTTCGTATGCCTATCGATCTGCTGTCAGCTAACTCTTATGACGCACGCATACGCACGTGCGGTCCTTCCGTGTAACGGTTTGATCAATCACTTTGAATAAACGCGTTTGCAGTCACACCACGTCAGTCTTTTCACTATAGTAGCACCTATAACCAACTGGACGATAATAACGCAGTCCTTCTTTCAAGGCTTACTTCTATCTAGTACTCTTCAGTCACTCAGTATTATGTTACAAGTTACGGAACAGTTTGAGCCCAGTCACTTGATCAATAGAACAGTACGTGGTAAATGAGAATGCAGATAGTAATAACAACTTTGTGAGTAGTAGGTTAGATTTTACATAATATCAGACTCATCATGCAGTGTGAACGTTCAAACCTTAGAAGCACTGTACACCTATTTCATCCTTGCGAGGAATCATTAGCAGTGAACATTCACGGAGTCCCCCACGGTGACTCGAACCCGACTGTAGGTCGAACACCTTAACCACAAGGAAATCCAAGCTAGCTTTCAACGGTTTATTGAACTTATACACCACGCGATACAGCACCCTTCTGCCATCACTGTTTTCAATAGATAGCCTTGTGATTAAGGTGTTCGACTCAAAATCGTTCACCCCGGTTCAAGTACCAGTTGGATGAAACAGCTGTACAGCCCCTGCATGATTCTCAATGGTTAGAAAGTTCATACCGCATGACGAACCTCACTTAACAACAACCCTATAAGTTTATTTATTTTTTACAGAGACACTCTTCTGACTCTGATTTCCACTAGTTGTGCATCTCTCATCTGTGGTCCCGTAAAAAGGCCATATCCCGACTAGCCGCTACACAGACAAGAGGGAAGACCAGACAGGGAGTGGCTAACATTTTCAGATCTCCGTAGCGCGGTGCTGCCCGAAAGCATAGTCTCAGCTTAGGTGGAAAGGGGAGTGGGGTGTGGGAGAGGAGATCCAGTTTCAAGAAGCAAGGGCCACGAAGATCGCACAATGGCGTAATACTATCAGAACTATGAAAGTATGATCTCTCGTTTGACTTTTCGGTGTCACCGTACGACATATCATGTTCCCCTGTTTCACATATTGTCTGGTTTCGCAAACTCTTGCATGGGATTCCGTCTGTCATAATTCTACTCTGTACAGTCCAGCAATTAGCAGCACAGCAGTTAAATTATAACGCCTTGGTGTGCAATGATGATTAAACAATTGCTAGGATTTTACTGATTCGTATTTTTACGTGGACTTTTCGTTTTGAAGCACCTTGCATAAAAAGCTGACTACGAGTGCTTCGGGTACTAGGCCACTTATAAACATTAATTTTTGACCAATACTTCACGTGATAGTGTGAACTTTTGAAACAAATTAAAAAAACCGTAAATCAAACTGTTATATGGGACACCTGATTCCCTTTACAACCTTTCTCGTGTACGTCATGTCGGGCAATTAGTTTATCTCAAGAATACCCTACTCATTGTGGCCTAATCAATAGGTGTCCAGCTTGGTTGCAAGCTAGCAGTCCGCCACCGATTTTAATGAAACGGAATCCGATTGCATCCAGTTTCTATTTAGTACCCCGTGACTTCACTGTTTCGGCATTTTGACCGATAGAAGGAAAGACCATTCATCAACGTTTACGTGAGCTCACTGAGTCATTCGATGATGTTTTTGCTCGCATCTGTTCACGCAGGCTAGCTTCGTTGTGTTTGTATGTGATTGTGAGTGTGTATGGCTGTGGAAGTGGACGCACACTAGTGTCTACTTCTGCCTTCTCATTAGCATTCTGCCTGCTGTCACGTTCTTTTTGTACCGGCTTAACACAAAGCTCCATGCCGGTCTATTGGCTAGTCCGTTGATCTTTGAATATAATCCCTCAAATTACGATTTATCCATTTCCTATTCTTGAGATCCACATAGAATGGCCTAGGGCATTCTTCTGCAACAAAAGGAACACTATTTTCATTCACATGCACATGGTGTGAGTTTATTCAAAAGAAGACAGGACCCAAGATGCCGACGACGGACGAGATGCCCCACGGGGGAGGGCCGGCTGGCTGCGAGGGACGGACGGTGTCTTGATCGAATTCCAGTTTGCTTTCTGGCACAGCGGGACTACGAATACGAAAAACAAATGAGCAAACCGTAGAATGAGTGGAGCAACCCGAAAGCTCGCGTGAGAGAGAAAGAGAGCGTACGAATGAATGAACGAACGAAACAACGAGGAATAACTCAATCGATGGCTTAGTGGTAACCGGTCAATCCGTGTTCATCACGCTCATTGTGAATTTCTTCACGGACAGTGAACTGGGCAGAAGTAAACTGAATAGAAGGGAATGGAAATGAATCGGATGTGGGTAAGAATATGATTGGACGCGACGAAATTGAGATGCTAAGTACAGCTAAGCTGAGTTTGACCATAATCTGCATCGAATGAGGGTGTGATAGTAGAATACGTGACGAACTGAGGTCGAGAGGAGTACTGCAGAGGACGGTTAGGATAAGGAGAAAAAAGGCCAGTTGGGGGTGGTGGTGGTTCAAAAGTTGACTGTGTATGTGTGTGTGCCAATGTCAGCGTTAGTGTGAACATGTCGTCATTTGTCGAAACCACGTGATGAGAAAATCGATGTAGGTTATTTCGTGTGTATGCAAGTAATACGCAGCTCCAAACTGCATAATCTCTAAACTAGTCACTAACTTTTACAGTGCTTTAATATGATGATCAATGAAAATGATCAAGACACCCACAGTTGGAGAACAGTGTCGAATACCTTTGAAATATAGTCACGAGAAACACTAACGAAGAGAAATCCAACTCATCAAGAGGCTGACAAATAATAATACATGTGAAAAGAGAGAAGTAATGAGGACATTTCTTAGCGTTTCTAAATTTTCAAAGAATTTGACACGAAGACTCATTAAGACCGACTTTGATCATAAACCTCAATTGTTCCCATTTAACCTTCAGTACAATGACAATCACATTGGTCAAACTGCTTAGTAAATAATTCAAAAATCCAAATAATTAATGGAGTTTGAAAGGACGAATTCAGGTCATTGTTGATGAGACCGACCGGATAACTACTTGGAAACATGCGTCGTTCGTGACTTATATTTATATGTTTTGCCAACAGTTATGACTTACTTATAGCTCTGTTCAGTGAGGAAAAAGAACAACTGCTAAACAAGTTCAACCTGGGTCATACGAACTTGATATTGGTCGCATAAAAGTGATTAAATCAACAAAATAGTTTACTTGGATGCTTGGGTGAATCGTGGACAAACCGGGTCACTTTCAGGATTGGTGCACCATAAGGTAGCATAAAATTGGAAATCCAACCGTCAGTGTAGCTTTTCCAAATATTGTTGTGATATTGTAAATATGTCCCAGTAACCGGAAACAACTGAGTGCAGATGTTGTCGAAATTCGTAGACAAAAGTTCTACTTCTTAATTAATTCTCCTTTCATCAATATTCCAGAGTTTCATGACAGAAGACTGAAATATGAAATTCTATGGAAATTGATATCAGTTACACAATTTCTGTTGAGATTCGTTGACCATTGGAACTGTGTGAACTTGGTTATCATGATAAATTAGTTCGAAGTTTAGAAGTCCGAAATTAGTTCAAAGTTAAATATAGCTAATTGTCAGACGGACGAATGTAATATTCACCGTGGGTGGGTTTTGTCATTGAAAAATAAGCTTTGATCCAACTAGGAAGGTTTCTTTTTTCTGCGTAGTCTTCCACTTTTCTGCCTACCAGAAAGAAGTAAATTCGAAGGGAAAATTTGTGGAGGATACTACGTTGTCTAACTGTTCCACAGCAAACTCATGGTGAATGGTGGCCTCACTGGAGGGAAACGTTTGAATTATTTTCAACATGTGACCCGATTTCTGGGTCTTATGAGGGTGGCCTGGGGAATATCCATTTTCTCCCTACGTTGAAAAATATTCACAGGAAACCGGAAAAACATTGTAAGAGTCCATCGGAGACTTGTTCTTGTGATAAACACGTTTCATTTGCTTATTCTGAAAGGCAGCATAATTTTTCACACTGCTCATTTAGGACATGGTATCGTAACAAGATGTCCTGTGCGAAATACGAGCATATTCGACTTGGATAATGAATTTAGCTGTATCGGGGTAAAAATAACACCAGGAAGCAACACGTGGTCTTTCTGGAAGAAGATTTGATAACATATTCCCTTCGAGTCTTCGCAAACAGGAGAGTAGAAAAGTTAAATGCTCCAGCTTTCAGCAGATCGAAAGCCAGTAATATATGAAAAACAAAAGTGGCTAAATGACACAACCGCGAAAATATCGGAATCCCGTAGTAAATAGTTCCGATCATGGACGAAATGTGGTGAGAGTTATGGATCTCAAGAATACGTCAGTCGGGAGAAATTTCCGTAGAAACTCATTTGATCGACTTTGAGGTCACCAAGCTTATCGTACTCTACTGGAGACCGCGAAGGATGGAGAAAGCTGGCCACAAGCCTCAGCCTGACCCTAGATATGACGATACAATTCTTTGAGGACCGACACGTACTCCACAGGTACGTCACTCCTTAACGAACGGTTCCACAATGCACACCTTTCGACGGAGTTGAAGGCTACGCGAATATCTGAAAACAATGGTCGTTGGCCTATGGAAAGCTTAGCGGTGCTCTAACAGCTGTCGGAGGGTAAAGATTTGATCGACGCTTCCAAGACAGACATGGAACCCAGCCTGTTCCTTGCTATTTTGCTCATCACGCGTGTTGTGAAACCTGCGAAGAATGACAGACGCTAGCAGCTTAGACCCTATCAGGATTAGGCTTATACCCTGTGACGGACGCAGTCACTGCGAGAGCGCTTCATAAATATGGGGACCACGATCAATTCCCTCCAAAAGGGGAGGACATTCTCGAAGTGCTAGATCTTGCAGAACAAAACTCGAAGTTCTCTAACAAGCTCCACTCTACCATCTTTAAATAAAGCTGGGGAAAGGCCATCCGAGCACGGCGCTGTGACAACCTAGAGCCTGGATTTCTCTCGCAGATCTCCGCCTTAGAAGGTAGGTCTGTCGAAACAGACCACGGGACGTGTGCCGGAACAGCTACTTCGGGGAGTAACACTGGAGGCCACCTAGACTGCTTTAAAGTGCTCCGCCCAGAGTACAAGACGCCGCTGCAGACTGTAGACAGGCAAACCGTCAGTTTCACAGATCATTTCACTCACAACCAATGGCTTCTTATCGTGTACCTCGGACGAGATGAAATACCTTGCGAGAATTTCCCACAGCACAGGCAAGTTCCATTTCTGATGCTTTTTGAGACCAACAGATTTCGCGATCCCTACGCAGACTTGCTTTGAGTTCACTTCTCGTTGTGAGCCATGCTGCATTATGCTTACTGCCAGCCCGGATGAACTGGTGTGTATCAGAAAGGCGCAGAGACCCAGCAGAAATCCAGGGTGTACCGACACGACGAGTCAGGCCACAACTCACTTCGCCAGCAGGATACAAAGCAATCTTACTAAGTGACCAGTGCTGGTTGATGTCATCTGGTGGAGTTGATCATAGCTTCACAGCTAGAGTGTCTCGGAAAGTTGAGAGGCAAGATGGATCAGACAGCCTATCGCGGTCTAACTGTTGCTGCATCGTGCGTTTGGCACGCTCATCGAGGCACGTGGACAGCTTATTGCAGACTAACGTGTGGTCGGAGTTAAGCGGGTGATCCAGTAGGACCGGCAGTCTTGTATGCAACCCCGCCATTTGTAGCTAATTGTGACGTTGTCTATCTGGGTCCATTCCTAACTCGAAGAGGACAGACGCCTCGTGCGTACCGGCGACTGGAACGTGTGAAGTTCGTACTGGCGAGAAACAGGTGATGGTCTAAACATAGAGTCAACAACCGTCCCCCGTTTTCTGAAAGACAGGAATCAAGGCCATTACAGCCCCCAATGAGGGCCCTGTTCGAATACAACTGTTCCGCTGTAGCATTCATATATCCAGGTAAAATCACGATGTCGCCCCGTTTTGTTTTATGTAAAATGTCGTGTAGCTTTGATAGGAGACATTTTTAATTGCTTCTAGCCTAAAATCTGTAAGGTCATAAGCCGAAAAGACAAACAAATTGCTGCTATCAGGACGGCGTTTGTTTACTTTGCGTGAACCACTTAGTCTCATTGTGCACAACTGACTGTCAACTGGGATCCTTTCAAGTGGTGCAGCCTCAGCCCTCTCACTGAGAGCTACACCTGCGCTAGCGAGACCAGCGGCGGCAATCTCAGAATCCTAAGGCAAACGTAAGTGGGACTTTGCAGAAGGATAGGATGGGGGCATCAGTCGAAAGACTGAGCTGGAGTCTTGGATCCGAGTCTCTTGAAAACAAAACACATCGATGGCAAGGGTCTCCAGTGTACGAGCCCAGCACGTCTTTTACGCTATAAACACCAGCGTTCGCACATTAAAAGTGGCCAAGGTAAAAGGACTCCGAGGGCAAAGAAGAGCGTCAGCTGGCGGAAGCGAATTCGGTGAGACTTGGATTGAAGGCAAGGGAGGACGCGGGAGAAGGAAAATAGGGCTTAACTCAGAGACACTACCGCAAGTACGGCCGACTGCAGTTCCTGAAGTGTGAAAGTGTGTGAGGGGGGGGGGGGAAGGTTGTTAA
The DNA here is from genome assembly GCA_948099385.1 of Fasciola hepatica. NCBI lineage: Eukaryota > Metazoa > Platyhelminthes > Trematoda > Plagiorchiida > Fasciolidae > Fasciola > Fasciola hepatica. Next base: position 5,833,043 of record CANUEZ040000100.1, read on the forward strand.
GGTGTGGATTTTGAATAACCAACGTATGTGTACCGTGTGAGAACGTCAACTGGAGCATGTCTTTGAAGAGCGTAATTATCGTTTTGTAAGATTTCCATCATTTAAATTTTCTTTGGCCTTATGGGCTGCAGCACTTCTCGGTCATCAACTCCGGAGTAAGCCTTCTTATTCGAGGTTACACCTCTGAGCTCTGCGGAGCTAAGCTCGTCCTACTTGTCATTATGGTTTGTCCAGATAAGTCCATGATCAATGGTGTGGTCCATTCTTTCCTTCCGGGAACCACTGGAAGCTAGTGACTAACTGCTCATTTCACGCGACCTTCGGATGAAGGGAGACATCCTGGATGACCGAAATACCCCTCCTCCACATGCGCTGGTGAGCACGATGTTGTGGGCCTCACACGTCACCCACAGTTGGTTCGAAATCAGAGCTTAGCCAACTTGCCCAGGCTGAATATTAGTCATACTGGTGGAGGGCGCCGGGAGTCCACCTTCGCACTCACACTTTGGTGAAGGCACCTCCAGCACGAGAGTGCAGTGTGTGGGACTTCCTCGGCAGAATCTACTTGGTACTCAAGATCATTTGGGAATATTCTGAGAGGCTTTTAGGGCCAGTAGCCATTTTGAAGCCCGAGACATCCACTCCAGACCGTACTGAAGCATCTGGAGGCAAACGGTCAGCATGATCATTGACAACTACAGGAAGGCTATTCTTCAGATTCACAAAGCCATCTGTACACGCAACGAAATCAGCACCAGGACCGAAGTTTAAGGCTTCTGGGCCGCCATCCGTCCAATACTGACTTAAGGCTGTGAAAAGTGACCGTTGAGAGCAGTGGACATAAGGAGGCTGAAAGCGTTTGACCATTGGTATCTGCGTGGATGCTCGGAGTGGCTTGGCACAACATTCATTCAAGTGACAAAATAAGACAACGGTACTCTGATACTGAATGGTTGTCTGTGTTCCGTCAAGTCATTGCGACCACTGCCGTGGTTTAAACACGTCCCTCGACTTCCAGACGCGGATACTGAAAACAGTGCCTTTCTTTTCTTCCATGTTATATTCGACTGATACAGAATGAGACTGAGCCAACATGTTGTCAGTTGAGTTGAAATGATAAATTACTAAGAGAACTCTGTTCTTTTAGATCCATGTGCGGACTGTCACCATTAGTGTGAATGTTGGGGCTCATTCATTGACGATAGCCAGACAAGTCTCGTTAACAGTCAGCACTTCAGGACCTGCCCAAAATCCAGGTCGCGGTTTGAGCAAACGAAAGTGAGAACTGTAAGACAACGGATCGATAAGACAAAAATGAATTCCCGTCAATTGATGATTGGCTAAATCACCAACTAACCAATCAGAAGAGACGCTACTCAAAGCCAGCTTGGACCAATAGGTAAATGCTGCGACGACTGGTGAAAATGACTCCTGAACCCAAATAAACTGTTTTCCGTTAAAAAGAAATAGTTCTAAGGCAGAAGACTCTTCTCCTTGGAGCTAGGGGGTTGGAATCGAACAACTGGTTAGTCCCTTTAACTAGGTATTGCGGTGCCCTTAGGTGACTGGTAAAAGACAGAAAAGATTAACCATTACCACACATTTTTTAAAGCGCCTAACAGGTGATCTTAAATACGAACACCTATTAATTCTAATGTGGCCAAAAAACACCACATTATCAGTCTCGATTGTCTATTTTGAATTTTCTAGACTCAATGGTACTTCTCGGTCACACAGTCACAGAATGATTAGGATAAACGAGGTGTAAATGCAGCACAGTCATCAAGAAGATAAATTCAGAAAAGCTTCGAATGCTGTTCATATTTAAGCTAGTTGTTTGCTTGCAGTCAGAAGATACTGTACCGAATTCTGCAGTCTCATCCGGAGTCCACTCACTTCTCTGCTCCGGTCGAACTACCAATACACTACTCTCAAGGTCGGCAGTCCGTGATCACTAGCATCGATCCTTGTGAGATAGACCAACCGCCTCACTGGAAAGGAAGAGTTAAAATCGTAAACGATTTACCTAGTGAATGCATGCCCAAAGCTAGACATCATCAGTTGGCATTGGAATTATCACAGAGTCAATCAGCTTTGTACGGGAAATATATTAATGGCCACTGGAAAAGTGCGTAGATCCGAAATGTTCGTGCCAATTTGCGTAGAATAATCTGTTACGCGCCGTAAGACAAACTGAGAACATAAAAGTCGTAAACTGCGCTCAAGATAGTTTTCGAGGACAGGTTGAATAAGACCCAAAGCAACTTTCAGGTGTAGGCTAAATCGATTATTTTCCTCAACCAATTGAGGGTAACTTCAAAAAGGGCCAACGAAAGTGGCACTGAGGCATTGCAGATCACGAAATCGCCACGGGCTAAGCTAATACGAATCAGAGCTTTTCAGTTCATTAGGCAAGCTCAGCAAAATCGCACATTATCAAACCAGCTTCCACGATTTAATGAACACCTTGCTCTTTGCTCATAGAAACACTTCACTGAGACATAATGCTCCAAAGTCAAAGAGATACAACACCGGTGATCCTGTAAAGCAAAATTTCATTGAATAACTTCTTCGAGTGCACCAAGTTCTTTTCATTCACCTTCAGAAGTTTACCACAGTCAAGCCAATGCAAATCTTCTGCGAAATTAAGAGCTTTGAGAATGCAAATATGGTAAGCTAATCCAACCAGCAGATTCTATCTACCGTCTACAAATGGACAACGAATTTAGAGGAAGTCTGTTTTTGTATCCACTATTTCTATCTGCTTCCAGGTGAATTTTCGCATACTTTTTGATAATAAAATCTTTTGTACCCAACTTTGTACATTTACCCCTGCGACCTCGTACACTTCTGGCATACTGATATCAAGACCAAAAAGGCCGTATTGGTGTCAGTTTTTTCTGTGTACCGATTTACATCAAGCTATTCAGCACCAATTAGATTGAACCCTTGAGAAGGCTTACACCATCTATAGACGGACGGGTAATTGATATATTGCGAAGAAAACATTTTTCTTCAAAGAACACTGTATTGTTCTCTCCCAAATCAACGATCAGTGATTAGTTCCGTTTGTTTTCCTCTTCTACTCAGTGGCGGCAATTTAGAAAAAATTCTTCATCTGTAGTTCACAGCGACAAAAAAGATCACCATTACTGACACCAAAATCACTACCCTAAATTCACTAGAATTCACATAACTGAATAGCAAAGTATCTCCGTCAATCAGTCCCGAGGGATGACCTGAGTTTCCGTTTGCTAGAGGATATTTTACCCAAAGATTTACCATGAAATATCTGATCACTGAGCCTCTCTGCAACATAGGGAGCAGACAGACATGAAATGAAATTTCTCTTCATATCCGAGCTAAAAGAGCACCTTTGGCTTATGTGATGTTCTCATTGTTGGTAAAAAGACAAGGTTTTGTCATTAAGGGATCGCATTGATTCTCAGTTGTATCTGAACGGAACTTGTTTCATTTAAAAGATTCAAAGCACACAACACAATGATGGTTATCCTGCGTGGAGACTATCAAGGATAAACTATACATTTCCGGTAACTTTGTCACTGACGGAACGAAAGCTTTCTAAAGCATTGTTTTATAGATACTGCTAACTAAATTTATGCATATACGTCGAACGGCCAATCAGAATACAGCCACTTGAACAGGAATAAACCGGAATTAGTTCAATTATACTAACTAATGTGATAGGAAATCCATTGAATATGGACTAGTTATTAGTAAATTTCTACACGACGACTACCTATCCATGGTCACTGTGGATGATTACTTTGTTTGAAGAGTGTCCCAAATTCCATTATTCCATTTATCTAGAAATATGATTATTGTATTGCTATAGAAGAACAAAGATATTCGTTTCAAAGCGTGATCGAGCTTCGTACCAATTGGTTGTGTTAAAAGATATTTCCCGATCTGATTTTTTTAAAATAACCGTACTGACAGCCACGAGTGACTTGCGTTCGACCCGTTCCTTGTTTCTTTCGGATCGATGAGTTTTGGTCAATGTTTGTCAGACGGAGTGGCGGCAAATCAAAGCATCCGTTCCACCCCGTATCCAGCAATATGTGATCGATTAGTTTCCTCGTTCAACATTGTTTTTAGTCATTATTTCAAAGCAACCTACACTGTAGATTAGCAAGTGAGATATAAACAGTCCAGCATATTGGATGCAACAGAACTTTTTGGCAGTAGATGTTCCCCCTTTTGTCGGTTTCATGCTGGGCAAACACCTGGAAACGGAATTGGGGACTGGTTGGTTTTATCTTTACTGGAGCGATGTTCTTATGTTCCATTTCCCTTTAACCGAAGTGCATAGCATGTTTATCAGCTTGTATTCCTTCAGGACTTCTCTCGAATCGAGAATATTATGTCATGCGTACCTCCCGTGCGTTCCGGTTTCACTTCCAGTACAAAGTGGACAACCAACCAATGTGTGTGTTTGCATGTCTATACCTTATCATTCTCTCAGTTTTGGAAGGGAAGAGTTTCATGAGGTTTTTAGGTGGACTGATAAACGTTGACGTCAGCTAAATGACTGAATTCGTCGATTCCAGTTCTATTCCAGCCCGTACAAACGCAAGTGGTGGCGGTAGCTATTTTGTGCGGCTTCGCGCTCATTATTGAATAACTTGAAGCAGTTCCGGTGTATATTTTATGATACACAACGGGCCAAACAGCTTTTGGCGATTATTGATGAGGCTCATTTGCCCCATATATTTACCGGGCGGACAGGTGAACACGGCAGCTCAGTTTTGGCTAAAATGATGGGAAGTCAAAGAGGAATGTTACGGCTAGGAAACAAAAGATTCACCTATGTCCAAGAGAAGCCATACATAACGTAGTTTGAACTGAGCTTGCCGGTATTTTCTCTCTCATACGTGTCTGAGTAAACAGGAGCTTTCTTGTGCCCCAAGGCTATTCGTCGAGTTGATCGCATACTTGACACCTGAACCTACAGTATAATATGTTTCATTAATCAGTATCGACACTCGATGCACCAGTTAATACCACGAAAACAATGTACAGCTGTTTCGTCCTTGTTAGGGATCATCCGTAGTACACATTTACGGAGCCGCCACTGGGGCTCTAACTGGAGATGACTGATTGTGCTTCGATCATTTTAACTATTGAGCTGGGCGGTGGTATTGCATGATGTATCATATTATGCACATCCAATCTCATACTACCCATATACGTGACACTGTAGTGTTCCGTGTGAACTGGTTGTGGTAATAATTTTTGGGTAATCACGTTATACGGCGGCATACAGCCAGTTGCTTCTCTATATTTTTGATGGACGATTTACAAACTACAAACGAAACACCACACGGTAAGCACTAACCTCGGGCAAACAGAACTGACTGGCTCTCAGTACGAGTATTATGGCATTTTATGACATGGCACCCGGGGGGGGGGGGGGGGGTTGTCTTGTCATCCAGATATACTGCCATACTATTCATATTGAAAATTCATACTTGGGACCACGTGTCGTTATTCTGAAGGTTAGTCATGTTAGGTGACGGACTGGATCACCATGTGACTCTAGCAACGGACTCTAGGTCCACGCACGTCCCATTCGATTCAAATGAGATTATAACTATAAAACTGGCTGACTTTCAACAGGCGTGAACAACTACCTGTTGTGGTCATTTTCAATCGTGGCATTTCAACACTCATCAACATTCGCGGCTTGAAAAGCAGCAATTATTATGTGTACCATTTCCTCCAATTATTTCACTTCCTTTACCTCAATTTTGACTGAGAGACCAACCACTCCTTCATCGAAAACTACTCATCGCCAGCTCCCTAACTACCTTCTCTATTCCTCATTTTCACACAAAGCTGATATCTTTGCCCATATCCACCAGTCTGTCCCTAACAGCTGAATCTCACATGCGGGCACACATTTGGAATTTTCTAACAGCCATTTCCAGCGGATGTGGTTAAAATCTCGGTTCATTTCATGTAACCACCGTGTTTTGCAATTAGCCGGTCTCTGAACAGTAGCAACCCTTCTTCCGCTGACCCCTTATCTGCCCAACTCCACTTCAAAATGTCACCGAAACTCTTCTCCTAGGCATACTTTCTTTGAAGCAACATTTTATTAGGCCTGGAAATCAGTGATCAACTGGGTGGTTTAACCACGAATGCAATCATCCTACGCGTTTGAAGAACTAGGCATTCTAGCATTGGTGCTGCTCATCTGATCCTCAATCTTGCGAACACAGAGCAAACCGGAAACAAATGCCAATTCGCCATTCAGAAAACCAAGAACAGTCACATTCGTCGAAACGTCAAAAGCTTGAATGCTGCTGCTGCCACTGGTAGCCGATCATGTTGGTCCTCACGAAAAACGTTCCACGAAATCTTTCTCCTCCTAATAAGCCCCATCGGTAACTCCGCCAGCTGTCTAGCCTGCCAATCGAAAGGGGAAAGCTGAGGATTTTGCTTTCCGATTTGGCTCTCACGCCATTCCATTCTTCTACTTCATTCCTATCGTAGTAACCATTATATGACCAACAGAATGGTTCATTAGATCTACAGTCATTTGAACAAAACAAGCCAGCTGGTCTAGGCGATGTTCCGTCTATCGTCCTGAAAGTGTCTACCCTAGAGGTAGTCCCGTTTTACAGCACCTTTCCCGCCTTTCTACCTAATTTGGTATTCTACCCACCAAATTGACCGCAGCCGTGACTTTTCCTGTTCCAAAAAGAGGCGGTTCCTTTGAACCCAACAACTAACACCCTAATTTCCTAACTACTGCCATTTTCAAAGTTACGGAAATCAAACTTTCTGACCGATTGCGACCGTTTCCTAAAAGCGGAAAATTGCCGACAGGACACCAATACTGATTACGGCCTCGTCAATCCACTAGCCATCTACTGGCTCTCGTCTTGCACTCGTGGTCAGTAGCGTTTGATAGCCAAAGTCCATGGACATACTGAGGGCTTTTGGTCAATTCTGGCAATACGACTTACTATCTGAACTGCCTATTTTAACACTTTTCCATTTTTTTTACGTGGTTGTCAGGTGTTCTTAGTATTCGGACCGTCTCCACCTGAGTTGATGGGTTATGTTCGTATCCATTCCCAATGAGGGTTGACATTCTTCAAGGTGCAGTACTTTCCCCTACCCTCTATCTGATTTTCATAAACGACCTCTGACCCATCACTTCTAACCCTACTCACGCATACCACTCTACCTTACTACCTTTCTTACTTCACTTTCCGCCATAACACCGATAAAATCGATCGTGACTCTTGTACTGTTGTTACATCACCCTGTTATGACCTTGAATAAGGCTCCACTTGGGGCCCTGAAAATCTTTTCAATGCTTCTAAAACCTCTCTCCTCTCACCATTATTCAAATGCAATTCTTTTTCTCACAATTTTCATTTTGACTCGGTTCTCCTGTTCCAAAAGCTCCCTAGCATCACATAATCTTTGGATAGCCTCTTTTTATCCTGATTTTCATGTCTTCTCGTGGGTGTCAGACTAGGCACAAGATTTGGTTTCCTATCCTACTTCAAATGTTTCCTTAAACCTATTCACATTTTGATTAAGCAGAACTGAAATTTTTCCTGCACTTCAATATTGCCATTCCATGTGGAATGGAGCTTCTCTACTGCTTCAACTGCTCTCAGCTAGATTCTACGGACTACCTTTGACGAATCCACGGGTACTTTGTAGATCATCTTAAAGACTTTGTCGTTAATCTAGTGTACTGTGTCGGCGAAGTCCGCTGAGACTACACTTTCATTCATTCTTTCTTTCTTCATAATGCAGGCAGAATCGACGGATCTGCGACAACGAGGGCCTTGAGCTTACCTATTAGACTATCATGCGGAACCTCGTCAAAAGCTTTGCCAAAATCCAAGAGAGTTTTATCCGTAGGGTACCCCTCGGTCTTGGCATTCGTCTAGTGTTCTCGTACAAGCGGCAAGTTTGTTAGACACGACCTACTTTTCAAAAAACCATTTTGTTGTCAGCATAGTAGGTCGTTCACATCGATATGTTTCCGGAGTCTAGTCTGGCCAGCAGGCTTTCCGTAGCCGCCACCAATTTTAGACTGACAGGTGGATAACTGACCGTCTCGGCCTGCGCCCCACCTTTGTACAGTGGGACAACAGTAGCTTTCTTCTATTCCTGAAGGAGCTTTCTTACCGATAACGATTTGTTGAACAATCGTGTGACTGGGCGAGTCAATACATGGACCCCTAAAGGAAGCATTCCATCAGGTCCAAGGGATTGATTAACTTTCATGGTGCGCATAGCTGAAACCACTTATTCCTCAGTGGTTTCTTCGCACGGGATACACGGAGCGTCCACTGCAATCTGTGTGGGATGATTATGTCTCATGTCAGCAATACCATCAGTAACCGATAAACTGAGGGAAATGAAGATAATGTGATTATTAGACCTGATAACGGTTCCGGAGTCGTGCTACCTAATCACACAGACTAAATTGACACGGCGAATGCCATTCTAAGTGGCCCAATGAAATTTACAGATCCCAGAAGACAAAGTGATAGAAGCAAACTTACTGTATCCCAGAGAATGTTCAGAGACTAGAATTATACTTCGATTTGTACTTATGAACAGATACGATCTAAGGGTGCTAATATTTTCGGTCAGTAGGCCTATCGAATATACAAAGTCGGGGTACCACCGAGACCAATGCTTGACATGATCTCTTTTATACACCAGCAGATTGCCCATGGATATACCAAAACCATTATGCTGAAGGATTGCTTAATATTTCTTGATCAATACATTCAAGTTCGTGCAATAAATGAAAAATAAAAACGAAATATGACAGGTCTGAAAACGGCCTCTCTGGGTGCTACTTCACTATTTTCAAACATCCCATTATTGGAAAGAATCAAATATTTGTTTAATTATACTACCTAAAACCAAGTGAAAATTAGTCTTTCGGTGGTATTCTAAAGAATGATGACTACAAATATCCAATGGTTATTCGGTTTTGTCTGCTGAAGAGTGGTTAAATAATCTTTTATAAATTTCACGATAATATGCTCGCATCACGAACAAACTGAAACTGTCAATACTTAACCTCTCAAACCGAAATACATCACTAGGCGCTCGAAATGGAGTGCTGAAAAACGGGCACTAACTCAAGTTGTGCATCCAACCACCTCCCAGCACATCCCCTACTACATGTCTTAATATCGATCATGGTGGATCAGTTAATTGCTCACGGATGGCAAATTTCGAAACACGAAATCAGGCCAGATGGTTCCATTTCTGAGATAGTGAGAGAAGGCAGGTCCACCTCAATGATAATTCTGTCATTCTGTGATGAAATTATGACATTATCTCAAACCAATCTCTCTTGGAAAACGTTTTGTTTATTTTTGCAGGTTGAAGGACACAAACCATCAGGAAGTTGATCCATTGAGTAAATATCTGAATTCGCTCAGTCATTGAATAAATGAGATTGCCTTGTTAGTGAATGGATAAAGGGGCGAATGAATAAATATGTCAATCAGTCAACTGATAAAGGAACGAATGAATGATTAGGATAAACATTTAAAAGTGTCATCAAAGAGAGATTGTTTGCGTGAACTTGCTCACCTACCTTTTATCAATTCACGGTTGCAATTTTGAATGAATCAATGGAAGACATTTTCCGCTCACATGGGTGGGAATACCGATCAGGTTACAGGAATTCAGAACATCGCTTTATACTTCATAGTCGAGTGTGCTCAAGTATGAACTCATGCATGACGATGACATTAAAACAAGAAGTGGAATCCCAGCCTTCACCAACTTCAGCTGTAGCAGAAATATCTTCCATGTGTTATTTTCTAGGAGGATAACACTGGCAAATATCCACATGAGAAGGATACATGAGTATTGCGTAAGATGTATGCATGTTGTCTACTCTTTTTCAGTACCATTTTCCAGGTATACGTTTCCCATTTGTTTCTGCCGAGGTGAGAAAAGAAATACAGGGTTCCGAGTTTCTCGTGACTTCATTATCGGTTAAAGTGAAAGACTGAATAAGTAGTAGATGTTTAAGTTAATATCTTACAACGCCCATTTACAGTGGAGACAGAGGCGGATAATTTCCTCGCTTTTCTTGATGTGAGATTATGCAGAATGGAGGACGGACATATAGAAAGGAGGGTGTATCGGAAATGTACATGGTTGGGGCAATACACACAGTTCCTAAGTTTTGTCTCCCGACGATACAAAAGAAACCTAGTGATCTGTCTGACCCACAGAGCAAGAAACATCTGTAACCCTGACACGATTGCCCAAGAACTCGAACACATACGTGACACATTATTAAAGAATGGCTATCCAGAACCGTTTATTCGTCAACATATGAGAGGGGAGACACAAAATGAAAGTGCAAATGGCCAAGAAAAAGGACATTTTTCTAACTGTCCCGTTTAATGGTGACAAAACCTTAGAAATACTAGAGCTACCCATATCTAAGACCCTCGGGAAGTCCTTCCCCGCTGCACATGTCCGAATCTTAACAAAGACGAAGCCTTTCACTGTTCAACAATCCAAGGACAGGTTGCCTCGTCAGTCTCAATCTTTTGTTCTATAGCAGTTTACGTGCTCCTGTAGTGCATAGTACATTGGACATACGACGAAACGCTTGTCGAAGAGGACATCAGATGACGTCCCGGCTTCTTTACGCAAAGGAACAGTTCGGACTATCAATAGCGCAATCCTACAATATCTAATGGATAGCGGACATCAAATCGACACAGTGACAGCTTTCAGACCAGTCCTGACAACTCCCAGAGATCACGAGAAAGGAACACGCAGGCGGTTGCTGATGACGTCAGAAGCCATAGCAATTCGACTTTTGAAGCCGGAATTGTGTAAGCAAAGTAACCCCGTGCAATAGTTGTCTTTGCTGTGGCCTAACACGTGATTTTCTTATGGTTCCCATGTACAAATTCTCCCCAGCCCCATACCTCTTTTTTCACACCTGTCTTTTCACGCCGTTTGGTTACACATTTCACACTTATTGTCTTTCACACAACGATTAAGATTAATCAAGTTGAAGCATGTTGTCGAGTTACCGGATTTGTTTCACATTTGCTCAGTCTCTGCGATCTATAGCTGCACATATACTCGCCTTTACCCAGTACTAAATATGCCAATGCCTGAAGTGATATACCGAAAAGAAATTTCTTCGTGTTACAAGTTTTCCATGAATCGATGGGCATACTCTATGATATATATATATATATATATATATATATATATATATATATATATATATATATATATATATATATATATATATATATATATATATATAGGAGTGCGGGCAACCTCACCTTAGCATTGATGATGTCACCTCGACTGGTGATGAAACGTGTGCTACCTAAACGCCAAGTTCAGCGATCACCAACGGATACCAAACAAACATCCTTTGATTATATCAACGATAAGCAACATGACTTGTCCACTCATAATACACGTAAGACGTGATACTTCGTAGACAAGATAAAGTCAAGTCTCTGCGTCTATTTATAATACGACGAAACGCACCCTCGAGCTGTTCAGTTTTCCCGTCACCTTTTTTATCCTGTATTTTTCATATGACTGATTGACGATCGGTAGCACGAAATCGGGACCGAACCAGTTAAGCGGCGTTTCTTGATACAGTGAGACGGAATTTTCATGCCCATTTTCAATAATGGGCACTATTCCTGAGTCATATTGTTCAACGTTTAAAATGACAAGGTGCACACTAACCAATGGTACGATCAGTCATGTTTGATAAGGACAACAATGGTCGCTTGACTTCCCTTCACTTGAGTTACTAGTTTCCACGCCGACCATTAATCCTTCATTTCCACATCCGCGTGATAAATTGTTTGTTCAATCCCATTGCGTCAGACAAATTTAGCCTTGCTTCTGACATGCTTTGACTGAACTTAATTGGAATTTTTCTGATTTTTGATCCTATCCTGTTAGTAGTGAACTCCGATTGTGAACAGATTTGATCGCTTACGTAATCTTTCTTCCCCGTTTCGGAACCCTTGGGCACTGAGTCACCGGTATCGATGACCCATTCTGTTATCACGTTATGACTGCCTGGGTTACGCGACAAGTCCCAAACGTTTGGACGTAATAATCTTCCTCACTTGATCTACCTTAGTTGCGTGAATGACTGAACTTGGCCATCTCTCTATGATCCCCTAACATTCCCAGCCATGCTATTCTGTTGGCTCATCACCACGCTTGTGCGTGTGTTCCCTCAGACAATTACTTCTCTTCTGATCATTCGTTGGTCACAATGCTTTCCTTAAATTTCTTTGTAAACCACTTGACTCGCTCCTGCATTGCCGTCTCGAGTGTTTTCTATCTATTGTTGGTTTGCCCACAATTTGAAGTACGTTATTGTTATTGTTTGATCATCCTTCCTCTAGTACACAGCAAAGCGAGCCTGTGTTCTGTCTTGAGTTTAGGGGTTCGTTTACCTGCGAGTCACTCAATTACGGGACGACAATCCCGTACAAGTAGTATGCCTCTCTGTACTACGTTCAACTGCAAACAGATTTTTAGTGGATACACTAAAGTATTTTAGTTGCGTCTATTTCGGTCTATGGTATTGAACGATTAAACAAATATTTAGATTTCCCTTCTTCTCCTCACTTTCTTTGAGAAATGTAGATGAATTCACGCGATACTGTTTCATTCCCACTACAAACAATTTCAACAGAAAGTTCCCATACCTGCTCTACGGACTGTATTATTTAGTGTCATTAATATTAATAGTAGAAAATAGGCTCAGGAGGTATGTGAAACTGTTTTCGGCGAATTCATTCTCAAGTCGTTACCGTCACATTTATACCGTAACAAAATTGTAGAGGGCTAATCAACAAAGTTCCAAGTTCTTGGAATAAGGAGGGATGACGAGCGGGTGGATGAGTCAACTTTGACCTCGTAACACTTGCACAAATAACTGAGTTGCGTAACAGTGGGTAATCAACTTACGTCAGAACCACGCTCATGTATGGCGCAATCGACTGTTGTCAAGACAGTTGGAATGTTTAAACTAACTTTCTATGCGCTCATTGTCCTGGTCCCAAAATACGGATGCTAACTGCTTCGGCAATTGCTAGCGTTCGAAGCCTGATTCCCCTTGCTGCCTGTGGTGGGAAGCCGTACACAAATGCAAAGGCCGGTCGGATGCCTATGGAGTGATCGGTTTCTACTGAGTGTGCGATAAAGGAACTTGATACGGATCCGTTCCCTCTGTGTCCCAGCCATAGCGGATGGTGTTCTTTGGTGTGTTTAGACAGCCACCTTGTATTTCGACCCACGTAATCAGCACCAAAGATGCACATTTTTATTTGCCGTTGTTAATGGATGTTGATAACTTACCAGTAGTAAGCTTGTCCGTTTCCCTGACGGAGGCCTAGGTGACAAGAAAGCAAAATTGACAGTTCGTTCACGGCTGATCACGCTTTCGATTTCATTTTTGTATTTTATTATACGACACCTATTTTCACTTCTCAGGGCAATTTTTTCTGTCAGTATCGTCCTAGTAGTCACAAAAAAAACTTACAAACCGAAAATGTTGATTACCAGGAGACCAGTGTAAAATAAGTGGAATTAATTCTTTATTATATGGAAGCAAAGACAGTGGGAAAAAAGCGAAAACATGTGCACTTTCATGCAAGCTGACGTCAGCAGCATACGTAACAGCCCTTCGTAACTGAAAGCAAACAACAGCAATGAAATTAGAGCAGTGAAGAAAAGTTCCTTTGTTCTAGTACTGATGTTGTAGTTCAATAGACTGTGGACTGTTGAAGATATGAAAGAACACGCTTACAACTTTTACCGACTATCTCTGTTGGACACTCTTTATGTTTACAATCGACGCATCGACCCTTATTCCTTCGTTGTATGGAGGGACAATGACATATTTTACATCCCGTGAATGTGATTCTCATTGGTTGTTACATTTTAAGTAGACCATGACATCACTGACCACGTTTTCCATTGTTTATCTTTTGTCTGTACCCGTCTTATACAGACGATTTCAGATTACAGATTAACGCTTACGATAAGGTAGTTTTGCATTTTTGTTCATTTGTGCTTTCGACTAAGAATATCGTAAACTCGTGTTCCCAATGTTGCTCATGATTTCCACTTTTTTGCACAATTCCTGTTTGATTCGTTTTTCCTGAGATGTGTAGAGCAACGAAAACCTCGCAAAAAGTTTGAGTTCAATGCCCTGTTCAAACCGTGGATGTTCTAAGTTCACCTCAATCTTCAGCGTCCTGTACTGTGAAGCATAAAGGGGAACATATGCTTTGCTATGAAAACGTGTTAAACCAAGACTCAATTTTTTTTATCTCGTATTTATATATAATAGCTATTGTGAGGGGACGAACTGACTCATCTTTGATAGATAGGCAAGTTGCGTTAGCAGTCAGCTCGCCACCGCCTGTCCGAAATCCAGGTCAATTTTCGAGCGAACGATACCAAGAACGACGTGACAACTGATCGATAAGACGAGAAACGATTCCCGTCACAGTGACTGGCCATATCACGCATTAGCCAATCAGAAGTTAGTATGTGGTGCGACGATTGCTGTCATTGGAGTATAAATCTGGAGAACGGAAAACAGTGGGAAAGTCGTAAATTCCACCGTACGAACGGATCGTGTGGAATAGGTGACTATCTTGTTTGCTAATGACTTATGTGATATCTGGGTTTGTGATGGGGATTTTTTAATCTAAAAAAGTGCCGGTTAACTGATATTTATTTTGAATGAAACTTCGGGACAACAGGAAAATGATTAGGTTACGACTAAATTACTCATCTGTATCGATAATGTACAGTCAACCATAATTCAGTAATCATCCGGTCGGAGGATGCAATCACGTAGTTCTTATATTTTTCTTCAGCTAACTGTGTTCTGTTACTTGTAGGACCATGGCACATAATTAATTCTGATCGAAGATGTTACTTTCTCAGGTACTATTTGCACACTCCGCCATAGTAGTACTAGTAGTTTAACCGATTTGTCTAACAAATTAATTATAATGCAGCATCGCGACAGATTGATTATTTCGCTGGTTTGCCAATCTATCAATTCCTTTATGTTGTTGAGTTAAAGTAAGTCACAGATCGATCAACTGGAAACATTCCTAGACGCCTTACAGCTGTTTTACTACTTCATTTTTACCATATAATAGTAGTACAATATTTCAGGAAAGGAGGTCGCGCCCAATTCAAGGCTGCCAATTGGTGCATTGACCGACGGCGGCATTGGCGCGGGGATTCGCATCCCCGGGGGCAGAAGCTTCAGAAGCGCCCACCAGGGTGACCGGTTGACCACTGCTGTTCACCGCATTACCCAGCGGATGAAGAGACGGAAAACAAGTTCCTTTGCTACGTCCTTTTTCTCACTGACGCAGCTGGCATCCTTTTCACTAAAATCCTGAGCAAGCGTATTGCAATGACAAAGAACATAGCAGCATATAATTGGCCGCGATCCATTTTCTGATATATTGCGCCATTTCTGGATAATAAGAGGGGAATCAAATACAGTTATTGTCCCAATAATTACTGAAGCAACTGTGCGCTTAAGTGAGGCCTGTAAATGATGTAAATGAAACCACTTATTCATCACGTGGTTAATGTAACTGGATGTGCAGTGAAACTGACGAAATGGAAGAATTTCATAAAAGCCTGGCTTTTATACGGTCATTCATAGATGTTCAAAGGAAGAACGGTTTGCATTTAACCCCAAAGTGGGGTTTAAAAGACTTTTGAATTTGTCCAAATGTTAAAAGCCGTTGGCCCCCGAGAAACTGACTCCACACTTGGGCCCCAGTCAGGCTTCAGCACTGTATGTGCTCTACCAGATGAGTTACGAGATCACACTGACAAACTTCTCACTTTTCGCATTTATATCAAGCATTTGACCCACACAAATTACACTATCCCTTGGCACCCACCATTGTGAACTAATAATTCGTCAGTCTACAGCAGGATCTCCTTATGAATCAACATTGTTCACCAGTTGAATGCACGGGCATGGTTCTTCATTGGGTCATTACCGGTTCAGTTCAATTCGAGAAACCATTCACCATGCGCTGGTTGTGGTTGCTATCTTTCAGCAGTAACATCAACCGCAAATAACAAAAATGTATGAAAAGAGCAAAAACCTATGGTGTCAAGTCGACAGAGAAAGTTTGTGAACACAACAGCACCATTGGTCGCGACACCGAACCACATCCTCCACCGTATCTGATCGTTGGAGCGTATGTAGAACAGAGTCCGTTGACGATAAGCTGTTTGTCGGTCGAAATCAGCCGTTTTTATTTCAGATTTGTGCGGCGAAAGTAGCTAGTACGTACGTTGTAACACCCATGGCTGAATCCACCTCGATTTTGTATATGGTAGCCTTGAATCAGTACCCACACACCCTCCCCCAGAAAAATATAACTTAACACACACAAATGAAGAGTTCGCGGGTGGAGCAAAGAATTCTCTTCAATTATTCATTCTCAAGCCTCCACATCAACATGGGTTAAACGAAAGGAGTAACGAAGCCCATTCGGATAGAAGAGGCGAAAAACATTGATGAATAGGTACGATTTTTTGTTGGCCCAAGGAGCATGAATGATGTAGATGATGGAAAATCCACTTGCATTTTCCGTCTCATATACATGGATTATGTATAGCATCAACGTGCAAGGGAATGCGACTAGGGGACAATCGATCGGGATTTAGGTGCAACGATCAACGGGCATGAAATTATCAGTGCCACATGAACAGTTTCCACAACACACAGTAACTTTGCAGTTGTACACTAGGATAAACGGGTCAGTTCTGACCCGTAATAAGAATAAAAATGAGACGAAATGGCACGGACCGAACCCAGACGACCAGATCAAACTGTGTTGTTCCATCGATCGCTGCACTTTGGTTGTCCGGATCCCCACCACACCTGACCTAGGACCTTGTGTGGTTCTCCACTCCAAGTCTCAGGGGCTGGTTGGCGGTTATCCCTTATAATGCAGTGGGCCTTCGTAGCTATGGGGTGTATATCCCTTCTACTGCACTCTTGCGCAGGCATGTAATAAAAAACGAATATCTCTCTAAGCAAATCGAATTTTCTTTTACCACGAATTTCGAGCTGCGCACGATAACCTCGATTTGAAAGGAAAGCACTCTCCCATGGAAAGTACAGCACACAAGCGTGATTATTATTAGAACCTAAATGATTGTTTCGTACGTGAAAGCATTTCAGTGCGATGCGCTGCTTAACAGCTCCTCAGACTGGACGTGGGCAAATGATTTGTGGCACGTCGAATGAAACGATGCCACTCTTTATTCGGATAGTGAGTTTTATCTTTCATTTTGAATACGCCAACATGTTTGGGTTAAACATATGGGAAGCACCTGATTTACGCAATGAAATTCGTTTCAGAATGTACCCATCAATCACATATTTGCTGATATCAAACCACTCTTGGCCGCAATTTGGTGAATTTAGCAAAACACGGCTTCTGTATTGATCATTCCATCTCGTCCTCAAATTGTGATTATTCTCGAAGGCGTAACTTGGCGAACACAGATCTGTTTGCGGTACTCTCCTTCAGGCCAATACAGCACACATGCCGAGGTGATCGCGATCAGGTTACACAGACCAATCCGGCGATCGAAAAAGCAGGTCCCGTGGCCAAAGGTCAACGTGATGGTGGGGCAAACGCAGAACTGGTGAACCTGCTATTATTGTGCTCACTCCAAAATAGTGCCCGGTTTGCATTCCACGCAAAACAAGTCAAGATATGTACTGTATCATTCAACATAGCTTTCGAACAACTCGGTTACAAACAAGTAATGACTGATACAGATGGCAATATCACATGCATTCTGCTAATTACAATGGGAAACTTGATTACAACACTCCCATTGATAGCAGATGAGCAAAATATAGCTACTGAATTGAAGACGACAGACAGACGAACCGGGAATAAAATCTTGATTTCGCTGGACATTGAAGTCGACAAAGAGTTTCTGAATCACAAAGCTAGTACAAGGATGTGTCAACAATTACTGTCCTTATGTGACAGATTCTACGTAGAGTGAACTGGAGTCGGGAACCTCGAATGTAAAATTGCAGAATATATGCTAACTAGACTCGGATTATCTGGGTTAGACGGTGTTGGCCTCTAGTGTGTTCATTCCTTTTCCCACCCCTGTCCATTCATTCTTTCTACTTCTACGTGCAACATGGTGAGGAGGACAGTAGTCAGTGGGGCTTGCCCTGCCGCTTACGGCTGTACGATAATGATGACTACCTGGGGGCGCAGCTATTCCTCCTCACCCACGTCACCTGACTACACGGTATTTTTTTCGAAACTAATTTGTTCTGGATGATCACACTGATTAGACTCTGCGTGTGTTTAGGTGTGGACAGCGGATACATTGAAAATAAATTGTTATTGTGACTATCAGCGATCAGGTGGGCTTTGAACGTTCCTCGGTAGTGCCGTTTCGCGTCCGCAGATGCGGTGTCTATTTTAATACTAGAAGCATCACAAGCACAACCGAATGCGGGTCTTTGACCTGAAACCGGAAAACTATGTCCCCTGTTCCCAATCTTTTGTTTCCGAAATGAACACTGTGATTTTCTTGGGGAGAGGGATCCTCAAATACTATTCTGACATCCTGTTAGACTGTTTATCAGTTTTATCATGTATCAAACGTGAAAAAACCATTGAATATGCACTGCAAATTTTCCAATGTGATCGGAGTGGCACAGTATGTGTAAATCCGGGGATTCGAAATTGCAATTTTTTTTTATCTATTGTGGACATGCAAATCCAGAACTTAAAATATGTCTTCTTCTGCTAGCGTCTTTTGAGCTTTCAGATTATCAATCCAGTATAGAGGAAATCTATAGCCGACTAATCGACAGAAAACAGCAAAGAAGTCTACGACTAACCTGTTTGGATTGACCAAGAAAACGCCGACCCCTTAAGTCACAGAAGTTGTTACTCAGATTGAGGTAACTGGACTTTAGAAGCCGGTCACTCACCCTGTTCCCTGAAGCTTGGGTTATCCAGACACAGGATCATTCCTTGTGAAGTATTCGAGAATCACGATACTGCACTCCAGTACTTCATCACCTGACATATTCCAGACTTCTGTGATGCCTGAACACTTACGCCGAAGAGAAAATCAGTGTGGATAATTAGAGCGCTATGATGATCTGAGAATGAAACATCGATTCGAAATTAAGCATTCATTTCCGACGAATTAGTATCAACATGAACGGTGGTCGCAACAGCGTCTGTCTCAGTCCTACAAGAGAAATCAGTATGGAAATCTCCATTTCGATAGACTGGTTATTGCTAGATAGGATCCGCCTTCAAACGGAATTCATTTCATCGAGTTAATTACCTAGTTTAGTCAGCAGACAGGCCATCCAAATGGGTTGCCGAGATGCATGAAAACTTTGACAGCAAATAAAGCAATTATTTGCTGCTGCATAAAAACAAAACCATAGTGTAACTGCATCAACCTTCCGTTCTGGCTCGCTTCACGAGATCCCATCCTATGGTCGTTCACAATTAGTCGGTTTTTCCAGGTGTGGATTTATCGAAATTCTCTATCGTTTTTAACTTATAGTATTTGGAACAAAACCACTCTTCACTTCGTTGCATCCCATTTCGAAGCACATCCTGACGATCCCATTTCTCAAACTCACAATAAATGCAATTAACAGCGTGATCACAGTCCGGACGTGAATGGAGACTATTTTTTCGATCATGCCCAAACAACAGAACTGCTATTTTTCGCAGTCCTCATTAGCAGCAGCAGTCGACCACTGTGCAGCAAAAACAGCCCGACTTAATCCATGGGTTGTTCAAATGCCAAATGTCGTTAGTTCGAGGCGAATGGGATTCTATTTTTAATTTGCAACACCGACCAAGAACAATCGTTTTCGTGCCAGTTGGAATCTTCCTCCTGCAATCTGGATACGTTCGATCGCGACCGGGATTGCCTAACCCACAGTACCGTGTCCACGTGGGCAACATTGGACTTCTGTAGCAAGGTCATTTATTATCCCAAACGGTGTCAGCCGATACACTGATCCCATTTCTGTAACGCGGAAATTCACCCTCCTAATTATCGATTAGCTGTAGTCAAATTGGAAGTGTTTGTGGATGAAACCAATCCAAACAGACAGCAGGTGCGCCAACTAAAATGAGTAAACATCTTGCATTTGTTTCGTATTTCTGGATAAGCATAAAAAGAAACACATCTACACAGCCAGATCAACATCACACGATATTGTGCCACAAGCCGTAAAGAACATTTGTGAAATGGGAAATCGAGCATCGCTTGCAAAATATTTCACTCAAGCACATTCGGGACGGTGTTTAACTCGTTGATAATGACCGAGAAGTTGTTATTCACTTGCGAAGTTCCTCCAGGACTAAACTGAACCAGAATAAACCCATACTGTAAGCGAAGATAGACAAAACAGTCATCTAAAGTTTCAATCCATCCAGTGACCGAATTTCGATAGTGTCATTACGAACACTGTTAACGCCTTACCCTTACCAGTTGTTTCATGTACACTATTAGTTTGTTGGCCCGACACTTTTACTCCGATTCCCATGGTATTATTAATTTAATTTTGGATTATATTTCGGTAAGATATGGGAACCAAAAAGGTTACATACAGTTGATGACTAACAGGAGCTGACTGCGACCGGCGTGCACTGATCACAGTCCGTCATCCTAAATGAATCACTAAAAGCGCAGGCCAGGAACCGAGAAGCGAGTGCCACTAGCAGAAAGTCCATAGTTCAACCCTCGAAAAAAGGCTGCCATAGTGACTTTTGAAAACTTGTAGCCAATAAGCGTCAGTTCCGTTGTTTCAACCACCAACCTCACACTTCTGGCTTCCGGTTTTGGTTGCGACCTCACAGCTTCGTCGAACCGAAGGCAAGACAAATAGAGGCATAATGTGGAAAAAAGCCAAGAATAGCATCAGTTAGGTCAACCCAAGAGATTTCCACTCAGATATTGCTTATATCCCGGCAACGCATCGGCATGAATCAATCACTAGTAACAAATAGAAGTAAAGAGTGATCCCAGCACTAACAGAAGCACTTGACCTCATCCGACGTTCACTGAGATCCCCTGCGTCCTTCAGGCAATATCTGGAGACAGAAACCAGTGAAAACGAACGTGGAACCTAATCTTCTTTGTGGGAACACATCACAAGATGAACGCAACTGGTTTAAACCATCCAACCTTTATCACCTGATAAGTGGAACACGTATTCGGGAGATTCGACACAAAAATTCAGGCATCCAAAGGGACAAATTTAAACAGCGTTCATGAAGACTATTACACTGAGGAAATTAAGGTCTAACGCCTGCAGTCTCCAATTGTCTCAGTATGGTCGGAGTGAGTGTCTCAGGCTCCAAGATAGCTATCTTCCTGAACGCCTCTCGAAATGCACCCGAGTGACCGTGCGTCTAACAGCCGCTGCTGAAGAAGTCCTAATCAGTACCTTCTCGTGGTGTTCCTACTAAAGTGAGAGGACGGAAGCAGCGTTCTCCATAGAGTTGACTGACTGGAAGTCAGTCTAGGGGAGATGGCTAAACCCTGATTCCAAACCAACCACGGGTGGCGTATGGGGCGTAAAACGGTATGCTCACCGGCATCTGTCGTGGAGGGGTGCATTGGGCACCCAGGATGTTTGGCCTCACCTGAGGGGCGTATGGACTGAGCAACCAGTTACCGACCCCCAGTGAGTTACAGACCCCACGTTTCGTCCCGCCATCTTACGGATTAAGCTTTAGATAGATGAATGCTGCGGTTGTAGATCCCCAATAAAACCATTTGCTTTGGCTTGGGCAACCTGGTAGTATTGCGCCCACAAGCAAATCGTGGACTCAGACTATCTGCCCTCCCCCCCCCCCAACTGTATCATGTTTTGTTTCGCACACAGTCTGAAATCGGGCGGGTGTGGAATATATATGGCAAGAGCCACAGGGTACAAAACAAGAGTAACCTCTGGAAGGCCCGAAAGCTGATGCACACGGTTACTGGGAAAGAAGCCTAGTGATTGCCTATTAACCTTGCACTACCGAACCCGAAGCGCGAACCACAGTCTCCAGTAAAACCACGTGATACAGTCACAGCTGAATTTGGTACCAGGTTGTTCAATGAATGGGACTGGACTAAAGCGATCTGAAAAAAAACTATCTTACCTGTTCCACATAACATTTTACCGTGTTCCATTCTGTACTTACTAATACTTGCGTTAGAATGGATGTACTCGACAGCCTCAAATACCTAATGCACTGTCAAGAATAAGCGGCAACCAGGACGGTAAACGGTTCTGCCTCTACTGCCACTTAGGTGCATAAATCCCATCGTTAGGTTCGCTCCGGAAAGACGTAATTCAGCTTTAGAGCCGTTAACGTGAATTAAAGGTAGAACCCGCGAGGACCACTGTAGCGTAATTAATAGGCGAGGTTAAGGAAACAACCAGATTATTCACCAAAATGGTAATGTCTGTATTTATAGTGTGCTACAGAGAGAATGAGATAGGGAGCAGAGTGGTTCATTCCCTCGTCTCTATTTACGGAACGTAAAATTGAGACAGGAAGTGTGGATTGATTCAAAAAACCGAAAAAGCAGTTATGGTGTACAAATCGTACGATTCATTCGTTTCGGTAATCTGTGTTGCCCACCAGCCAGTCTACTCAGTAACTAGTCGGCATATCCATCAATCCAATAGTTCTGTCTGCTCATGAACGATAGTACAGGGTACGGGTTGAACTGTTGCTTGTGACAGTTACATCACTACGAAACACACTAGTAATGAAACGGAAACGGTGTAAGCAGCCGCAAAAAGGGGATAGACGGCGAGCAACAGCAGAGCGAAAGAAAACATTACTTTTCGAACGATCATCAGCATGTAAGAAACCAACAGTGACTGACTGCAAGACTTGACGATGGACTCTGGGACAATTTGTACGTTACCGAGAATGCACACGAGCACACGTCGCTTTTAAGAACAAGTTGCGGATTGTTTGTAGGTGCAGAAATATGGGTTCAGAGTTGAAGATTGAGGCCTTTCATTGAGCAGCGTGGCAGCAGAAATCTTCAATTTGGGCTACCATGAAAAAAACACGAAATCACACGCCACAAACACGAAAACAACGTCAACTAAAAAGAACATGACGAAGAAATAGATGAGGCCAGGTTCCAGAAGCGCATA
The DNA here is from genome assembly GCA_948099385.1 of Fasciola hepatica. Lineage (NCBI taxonomy): Eukaryota > Metazoa > Platyhelminthes > Trematoda > Plagiorchiida > Fasciolidae > Fasciola > Fasciola hepatica. The sequence goes on from CANUEZ040000100.1 coordinate 5,856,336, forward strand.
AGAGGTAAAACGAGAAACATAAGTCGTGTTAAAGACATCGGAACCATCACCTCCACCAAAGTACTGAGTGCTCAAGCACGCGCTTTACAATACAATAAGAGGAAAACATAACCGAGAGACTAAGAGAAAAAGAGTGAAGTTAGGTAAGAGGCGAGTCAGAACGACATTAGAAAATGCTCCAATCAGCAGCCGGAATCTTGTATAAGGGTATCTGTGCCGAAAGTCAGCGTCACACAGAGGACTCATCATTCCGAGTCTGGTTCACGCAAGCAAGTTACACATAAATACAGTTTTTCTGTGGTGCGGTGAGCGCCTGGGGGTTCAAAACTCTTCATTACGGAAGTATGAATACTGCGAGTGAGATGCACACGAATAGCTCCTGGTGATGTTGTGCAGTCAACAAGCTAAACGGAGTTACATCGGCTGAGACAAACTTCCGGAACAGGAGCAGCGGGACGTGAATCGAGGTGTCAAATTTTCCAAATCTTAGAAGGAACAGAACAAAATAAGGAAAAGTCAGGTGGATATTGTGGCGGCAAGCAGTTAGAGAAGCTTTGTGTAAGAGAATATGGTAGCAACAGAAGGAATGATTTAGTTGAGTTGTCTACAGTCCACCGTACAATCCGTCAGACGATAGACAGAAAGTGATCAAATGCAATAGTTTGGCTGTTGGCTTGAATACAAAGATAATACTGAATAATCCTGGGCAGATGTTTCACCTTTTTTTCACATCATGATAAGCGTCGAATTTCAACCCACAAACACGACGATAGAGAGACGGAGTGCGTGGGTGTCAAGGAGCATGGGATGTTTTACAACTGTCAAAAGCTTCATCAGCAGTCGTGACTGGAACCAGTATTCTTGTCGGGGAAAAAGACTGACGGAACAAAAATACGGACAAGTCAGTCGATACGATGGATCAATAAAGATGGGTCACAGTGACCAGTGGATTGGGCGGGGGCAATCAAGATAAACGATAGCCTAGCCGATTACAGACACTGCTCCATCAATGGACTAGTACAGAGTACAGGAAGACAACCAATCGCTGCCATATGTGTGTATATGGATTTCTATATTTATATCTATGCATAGATCTAGTAGCACCACTTAACAGCAGGATATGGGACACATTTTGGGCAAACAGACAAAAGTACAAGCTGGCCGATGGAAATCTGACAGCAAATGTGTAGATACACAGTTGAATTCATAATCTTCCGATCAGTGACGTTCCGTTGGAGCACCCCTGTAAACGCAGGTAATCAAAGACCAATATGATTGTAATCGATAGGCGATCCGTAAGGAGATATCAAACCAAATTCTAATAAATAGTGCAGTGGTATTTCGTACGTTTCCTAAGCTCTTGAAGCGGCTCCCTCGACGGAATTGACATGGGGATGTCCGTCGACTAGCTCGTCATCACCGTCCAGCTTCTTTGTCTCTTCGTCATCTGGGGCTAGTTCATCTAAAGCTTCTAAGAAGCGCAATGAATCTGCGAATCCCAGGCCCAATTCACCTCGAAGACTCTGTGTAAAGTATTCTGGAGCCCATATACGTAGACCAGCCAACTGGGACAAGAGAACCCCATCAATTCCACCCGCCATTTGAACTGGTACATGACCCAAACCGCGAAAACGAAGCCAAGTAGCCACGGTACTAGTGGACCAGTTTCGCACTTCCGGTCGGATCACGTGACGCCAAGCACTTGTAGCGATCGGCCGGGTAATACCTGCCCCTATCATGCCGGCCGGATGCATGGAACTTGGAGTTACCAAATGATTTTGTAATTTCGTAGGAAACCCAAATGGAGTGGACCCGGACAGACCATCTTCACGTTTCAGGGACATACCAGAAGTGGCGCGACTTCCTGCAGCAGGATTGCCGCAAACGTGATTAAGCGGTCCGTCGGAATTGGCCACTCCGCCCATTCCAGTGTCACCAGCAGTTGCCAAATGACGTTTACTGTCAAGTGATGGATGACGCTGTGCAGTTGAAGCGGCAGTCAATGCAGCAGCTTGAGCCGCAGCAGCCGCCTCGGCCCGTCTTTTGGCATCAGCTACCAATTCTTTCAGCTGACTAATCAATGCGTCATAGCTGGCCTCAGGATCACGTTTGCCGTTGAAATCGATCGAGTGTCTGGTGGTTAAACGAGTTAGCCATCCTGTGGGCTTCAGTTTCGGCTGCAGAACGATGGGCACAATCGGTTTCGGATGCGCATCCGTTCCCGTGGACATGAAATACTCTGCTTCCATCCGACAACCCGGACTGAGACGATATGCATCGCTCAGACAAACGACTAAAACTGAACTCTGTTCTACTGCCTCCAACCATTGGGTTTGTGACCCAGTACTGCATGCACACATGCTTAATCCAACAGCATTAGCCTCGGGTAATGCGATAATTTCATTGTTGTTAAATGGAAGATTAGCGACGGGCAAACTAGATTCGCGCATACGATCAGCGATACGACTCACTGCAAGTCGGTTAGAGGGGGCAAAACTGAAGAGAATTGGCCCACAATCAGTTGGATCATGATGTGCGGCTGGTGGAACATGATTTAATTTCCACTGTGCAGCTTCTAACGCTCTCAACATGGCCTTGGTGAGCTGCGTCGATACGGCTGGATTGGCTGTCACTTCGGCTAGCCATGTTTTTAGTTGATGGTGAGATGTGGCACTTGATTCGTTTGAATCAAAAGTCAGATTCCAAAGAATGCGAATAGCCTCTTCCGCCTCACGTAACGTCACAGCACTGGGCGAATTAAGTAACGCGACTTCAATAAGATCTCTTAAAAGTCCAACACATGTGGACCCGTGGTCCGCATTGGTTGTTGCCCCCGTTCCAGATGCACTGAATGTGCCTTGAATCAGGCTAGGTTTTACGGGATCATGTACAGAGAAAGCCGATAACGCGCCCAGTAATTCAATCACTTGAAAACCATGGCAGCGACGTTTTTCGGATACGCGAGCTGAGTTAATATAGCTGAATAGGATACGTGACAAGTCGATTCCACCAGACGATGTGTCAGTGACCAAATGAGTTTCGGATTCAGTGATAATATGCGCCAGACAAAGAGTAGACACGCAACGTAAAAACTCCTCCTCGCGTTGGGCTAAATGGAGCAATGCTTGCCGAACAGAATCTGATGCAAAGTAGTGCGTATTACCAGGGACACGAGCAATATTATGAATTATCGACAGACTGGCCTTGATCAAGTAGTACACATTCTTGCTGCTTAGATTTTCTAAATAGGGCTGATGACCAATATTTAGGTTGAGCAGATTTGGTAAACCAGCTGTGGCCAGAGAGGTGGCGAATTCCGGCCAAGTATCGGAGAAATTCCACGTTGTATTGTAGAAATAAAAAGATGAAAACCAGATATCATCGTTCTTGAAAACACCCATATTGTTCAACTTTTTCATCATTTTTGATGCGAAAGCGGGGTACTCACAGTTGGTCAAATGTTGCGCTAACTCTGCTCGATAGGCGTGACAATCGAAATAGGCACGACTCAGTTGTTTGCCCGTCTCATACATGGAGCGCAAATCAGACATGTCTTCCAGGCTGCGAAATACATCCATTACTTGGTCGACAAACGTGCGAGCTTCATCCAGAGTGAATCCTTTACGACACTGAGGAATCTCAACAGGACGTTTGGTGATGGGTTCCGGGTGATCCATGATGGTTGAATACACACAGAAGCGTCTATTCAGATGGTGCTATGACAAAAATGTTGGGGTCAACCACATTGACAACTCTGGGAAGTTATTATTTTAACTGAATGCGTTATATCTTTTTGGCTCGAAGATAATGTTGCGACACGAAATTGCACGTTGTATTCCGTATAGTCCCGTGAGCGAATAATCTGACTTCAGCAAATGGTCACCCAGTAATCTGAAACAGAAAAAATGAAGCACGAATTCCTAAGCAATGGTAAAGAAAAATTAACGCAATAAGCATTGATTAAACAGCGTAATTCACGGAACATTAACACAACAATAAAAATGGATATGATGCAAAGATCTCTCTTTATTATAATCAAACTCAAACATGCACAACACGTGACGGTAAGCTCAAAATACAGATGTTCAGAAAACGTTCCCGATTACAAAAAGAAAGGGGTCCACAAAAATTGTTTTACGAGAAACGGTTACTTGAATTTGGTTCAATCGAGAAACAAAAGCCTCAGATAGTCGTTAAAGGGTAGCGGTTACGCTCACATGAAGTCATGTAGAGAGGCGTACTCTGTAGCCACGAGCAAGCAAGTATCAGAGTTTTGCATAAGTCCAGAAAGGATCAAGCACGGTAACGAGTCAAGCGATAGCAGACCTACTGATCAACAAAGGTGACCGGTGGTGGTTGAAGTGTTCGCGCACCTCAGAAGTCAGAGGTACGAATCTCCCCACCACCAGTCACTTCGGTGGTGCAAAGCGATCCGTTATCACCCGCCTCGTCGCCACACCTGATCTACTGGGACCCCATGTGGTTTTCTGCAGCTCCGAGTCTAACGGTTATCAGTAGTGGTGTAGTGAGTGGGACCTCCGAGGCTATGTAGTACACCCACCCGTTCGTGCTCACGTGTAAGTGTGTAATAAAGAAGGGTCAAATCTTGTATTTCGTAAATGACTGTCAGGATTATGCCAGCAAACCGGCAACAATGAACAATCAGAATTAACAGAAAACTTTATCAAATCCGTCCCATTCGAGCGATCTTTAGCTACTCTCTCACACCTGAAGACTATAATCTTATTGTTCTGTCCTCAGGCCACCGATTATTTAGAGTTCCATTTAGTCTGCATGTTTATCTAAAAAAACAGACAACAGAGACATTCAAAACAAAACAAAAAACTATTTATTGTAATCACACGTGTATTTGTTCCCAAGCTGGAAGACACGGCTTACACTCGTGACAAGCCTAAAATGGAACAGCAGAGTCAATGGAAAAAGTATGTCCATGGGGCGACCTGCAGAGGCACAGAAAATAGAGTTGGGTTCAAGGTATTTGACCCCTTAGCCAACAAATCAGGAATCAATCAGAGCTACTATGAGACACGTGCAACTTCGAACCGATAAGCCCGTCGACATCAAAAAAGAGATGATCCTCGTGGAACAGATGGAGTTATACGGCAATCTGGGTTTGCGTTGATCAGAATGTGTTGGTTATCATCATCATTGTCGTATGTATAATTGCAGCTTGGCTTGGTTTGTACGATTGTGCTAGCCATCGATTCCTTCTGTAAAGTCGAAACAGAAAACCACGGATATCATCAATAATAACGAAATACTCTCAGTGATGAAAACTGTTACTTTTCCAGTAAGTCATGCACCCTTGAGAGAAAAGAAATTCTGTTCAAAAATCTAAGGTTGGATTCACTGACCACCTCCAATATACGGTCATCTACAGCCAGCCGAAATACTAACTTAGAAACAAAATCTAAAATTACTATTCATCCCAAAAGTCTACTGGCTAAGACAGTGTCAACTCAGCGCACGAAACAACATTCGACAGTTAGACGAGAGGCTAATTATGTCCCCCGGACTCGTCATTCACCGAATTTAGAAAAATTAACGCAAACAGAAGAATCACTCCAGTGATATAGATCCTCGTGATACATCATCAGGTGTCTGGCAATCTTCAGTAAGCTTTTGAGAAACACCATCCCATCTGACGTCTTCTGTAAACTTAAAGCGATAGATGTGACCATGACTTAAAAGATTGCGCATAGTTCAGATAGCGTCTTTGGTGGAGCGGTTGCATTCTCACACCACTGTTACAAACAGTGATCAATTTCACACGTATTTTCCCGAGCTGATTCCGCGCTCTTCTGGGGTTACAATGTAAGACAGTAAAGAAAAATGTGGAAATCAGTGGGTAGGTTGAACTTAAGTTGAAGCAACAAAAACAGAATTTCAGTCGAGCACAGTAGTTTTTGTATCGTGCATTCTTACACCTTTCAAGTTTTAGTTTCAATCAGAAAATGATGTAACTAATAACGAGGTAATTATCGCAGAATGTGCATGTATTAATAAAAGCCAGACAGGATTCACCACACAAATTAGCGACCGTATTGAGAACAGAACAGTTCTTAAACAGATCTATTTCAAAATGCACATTTTATCGGAAGAGAACAGGTGTGAAAAACTACTGACAAGACGAAGGTACTTCTGAACCAACCAGTTAGAAACAAGAAAGAGGAACTGAATATTCGACTAGATAAGGATTTATCGAGGATGCTAAGAAATGCGGAAGAAAGCAAGAGAAAAAAAAACAATCAAAAAGCACGCGTCTACAGTTTCGGTAGCTTAATTATCGAAAATAACCCGATGTCAAGGTGGAAATAAGTTTGCCGATATAGTTAACGTGATCAACTATATGCATCGACCGGCGTGGATTTGATTCCATATTGCAACGGTCTAACCGTAGGAACAAAAGAAATATCGCAGGAATATTGCACACTCACAAATTCGATGGGACAACAAGACATGCAAAGCTACGACACTTCCAGAAAGTAGGCATATACGCAGACAGGATGGTAGTTGAATCCGAGGACAAAATGCCCAAGCCTTCATCCAACTATCAATCCTTGCACGACGTCGAAGAAGTATTATCAAATTGCAGCTGAACCAGCAAATGCGGAAAAATGGAATGTGTTATCTAAAATTATTGAAACTTCAAGACCAAGACTGCCGTGAAGTAAATCGGTGGAGTTCACCAAATTTGCGTGCACGACTTCGTGATAGAGAGAACTTGTGGTGCTGCCGTTTTTGTTTACCAATTCATTCATCATTTCGGCACCTTTCATCCAGAACAACTCTGCAAACAACTTTCCCTTACTCTGTCTGGCTCGGAGCCTGAACAGGAAGAGAATAAAAGCTGAATTACAAAATTCCATAAATAGCTAATTCCTTTTATGCTCTCGCACTTACTAAAACACGCTGAAATTAAAACTTATCACTCATTTTTACTTGTCCATATGCTGTGAAGACTTGTCTATTTCGCTTATTTTTAGCGTCTGCGATGATATCACTGTCGGCATACTGAATGTATAAGTCCGTCACAAAGAACGAGAACATACACAAAGACAAGAAATCACGGTATTCATGCCCGAATGTACATCGACAGATGGACGATCATTATATATATATATATATATATATATATATATAATCAAACGGACAAAGTAAAAAAGGGTTCAGATCATTCACACATTAACCTCGTATTTTTGTGATCTAGTTTCAGTAGCAACCTTCCGGCATGGAACCAAGGGTAAAATGAATGAAAGCATGAAGTAAAAGAGCCGGAGGGAAGGTAAGAAGCGGAAAGCATGAAGACAAGGACTGGACTCGAACGAAATAACGCCACTGGCCGCTACACATAGCCTGTTACTTAGTGACTCCAGCCATCTTATAGGGGGTTCGAGAAAGTTACAACCAGGAAGTCTACTTGGTCAAGTCCACTGGTCAAGGCTTTCTCGCCTTTTTGCTATGAGAAGCTCCTTCGGTTCCGGCAACCACACTATGTGCTGTGCCCTTGGTTGCTATCTCCTAGCCACAATCGCAACCCGAACCAAAGAGAAAAGACAAGAATACAAAGAGAGTAATAAGAGAAGTACAATTATTATTACTATCAAACCGACAAAGAAAGTTTGTAGATGCAATAGCCCTAATGATCGTAACACCTAACCATTCTCCTTAACGTATACAATCACTAGGCAGGAAGGTCTCTTGGACCCCATCCAGAGAGTCTAACACACCCTACATGACCAAGTTCACAGGTTAGGTTTTTCAAACATATCATATCATAGACTGGCTACCTCTACTCATCTTCCAACCGTTGCCCGCCTTAACGAATACTGCGCGCTGAGGAATCCCATCGGGTGACATGCCAAACACATGTCCCAACCTTTGTAGCCTGGTGACCTTTAGTGCTCCATCTAATGATGTGGTTCGTGAACCGAAGATTCTCCATCGAACTTCGGCATTCCTGACACTGTGCTCCCACCGTATTCGGGCAATGATACGGAGACATCCATGCTCGAACACCGACAGTTTTCGTTGATCTTCGACCCTTAACGGCTATGTTTCTCAGCAGCATGAAAGAACCGATCTAACTGCCGCAGTGTACACTCGACACCTGATAAACAATCGGATGTCACGCCAGCGACACGGATGACTGAGGTTAGCAAAAGCCAAACGCACCTTCTGTACACGCGATCACACTTCATCCGATATCTGCCCACCTGGTGAGATATAACTGCCCAGGTAGCAAAACTTATCCACCTTAGCTAGAGCATTCCCTAACAACGCAGGTTTTGGTGTAGCGTCAACTCAGTCCTGCAGCAACATTTTACACTCTGAAGATGCAAAACGCATCCCAAACATTGCTACACTGTTGTTCAGATTATCTAGAATAACATCCTCGGATCTTCACTCAGGGGAGTAATATCGTTCGCGTATTCCAAGTTAGACAAATTATTGCCTGAGCAAAGATCGATGCTACTAATCTCACACGAGGATAGGACTATCTCAAGAACCAATCCAATTACAAAATTGAAGAGAACGAGCGAAAGAGGGCAACCCTGAGAAACATCACTTCCCATGTTGAACTCGGGTGAATCCTCGCTGTATGAACTCGGATTCGGCTGTTTTTGGGAAAGAAAAATAAATTCCTATGGCACACCATTCAATGAGGCAGCGTCAGAGAACTGTATGCTCGACTGAGTCGAACGCCACTTTCAGATCAAAAAAAGTGTGTCTGTGCTCTAAGATTTGACAAAGCGTCAATATGTGGTCGACACAACCTCGACCGGGTCTGAAACCGACTCGATTCTCACGCGCACAAAATTTCGCGCGCGCTGGATAATCGGTGGAGAGGAAGCCCGCGAGCAGCGTGGATGCGATACTTACAAAAACAATTTTTCTGTGGTTTTCACAAGAGAACCTGTCACCTTTCTTGGTAATAGGCACAATCACCGATTCTATCAGTTCTTCGTAATCTGTTCACTTATCCAGATTACCCAGTTTCGTTAACTCAGAAACCAGTCTCATCTCCATCCTTGAAGAAAGATGGAGATAACCCATCCGACCCGGTAGATTTGGACATTTTCGATTAACCAATCTCTCGCATAACCTCTGTTTCTGATGGAGGATCGATATCTACCGGCATCCGTTCTCTTGCAGATATATGTGGAAGGTCCGCTGCTGAAGTGGCCAACTAGAATCTCCCCCATTCTGTGCAATAGGGTGGGGAGAGTGGTCAATAAATAAAAGAAAAACGAGTGCATTTTTTCGTCTTCTTTCATCGCACCAGTTTTGATGTTTTCTCGTTTTGTGTGTTTACGGGGAACGGGCGTTTCACAGACAAGCCACATAGCATTCGGGCCGCTGACTTCCATTCTGAGCTACGTTCCTCAACGTCTCAAACCATGACACTGGCGGTTATTCTTGTTGGTACATAGCTATCTTTTTGTCAGACTGGATTAGCTTGAAGTATTTGATCGTGCAAATGTGTATCAGGTCTGTTTCCAGAAAAAAGAGATCAATGGCGAAGTGAATCAATGTGAAAAACGCACAGGTCTTTGCGGACAATTCAGTAGAGAGACGATTTTTAGAAATGAAATGCGAACAGCAGAGGATGTGGGAGGAATTCGTACGTTCGCAGGGGCAGTAACGAATACCCACAACACACAAGACAAAATGCGTTATGCACCCCCAGCGGCTGGACGTTCAACTTTCGCACAATCAATTAACACATTCTCAAAGCGAAAAAAAAACAATTATGGCGAAAAGTATTGGGTGAGTAATGAGTTCCTAGTGCAATCGTCATTCAAAGTGCGATATTGCAGTTTCCAGATTGGTTAAAAACCTTGCCAGGTACGGGAATGGTGGAACAGCCGTAAGCTCGGGTGCGTGCATAGTGTTTATAATTGGAACGTGTGACAGAAAAGAAAACACATTTAGTTAGGTGCTCGTGCACAGGGTGAGGAGAATCAGCCAGTATTTTTGTGGAAAACTAATGGCGAGTTTAACTGTGTTGGGAATTGGTGAATTAGTGTCTGGGTTTACCCTTACAACAGGATTAGGACTTAAGAGATCTAGAAATTACTTCGAAGTTTTTCGACAAAGGGCCTGAAAAAAATGACGAGAGAAGCATAGATCCAGCGGAGTAGAACATATGAAAACAAAGCCTTTGGTGAGGCGTGTCGATACGGGGTGGAATTTGAGACGCGATAAGCAAAAAGATAAACGTCTGGTTTCTGTAAAAATGTGGCTTACGTGCCGTGACCAGGTTTCGGTTCAATATCACACCAAGGTACTTTACTGAATCATGATGATTCACTTGTTTTCCTTTATTTGATGTTAGAATGAAAGAGTTAGTAAAATCGCAGCAATTTTCACCTCTCATAAGGGATAATACAATGCCACCGCATTTGAGGAGGGTCGACAGCCAAATTGTGTGTACCGGACCTTTCAGAAAAATGTGCGATGTCATTCCGAAAGGTCGGAAAAAGGAGTTATAGAAATATGGTGAGCAAAGAGTAACACCGTCAGCGTATTCGATAAGGAGGTTATTCTCGTGGGTGGGGATGAAAGACACGTAGGTTGAAAATAGAAACAATAATAATATGGTACCCTGGGAGAAAGCAAGAGTAAAATTAATAGAAGAGGAGCTGGTGCCATTGCAACGGGTGAACTGTTGACGACTGCGGAAATAATCGCTCAGCAGAGAAATAAGGGGAGGCTCGACACCTAAACTGGGAAGGAAGGCGAGCAGCTCGCTTCTGTCGACACAATTAAAAGCGTCACAATGGTAAAGGAAGTATACCCTAAGTGCTTTATTCTTTTTATCGACTGACGAGTATAGTGTGTCAGGGTGGGCCGTGAGGATCGATAAGCAAACTGATGGGGATCATAAACACTTAGAAAAGACATCATATTTGAGAGAACTAACTTTAAAATCGACTGAAGCGCAGGCAATGGTAGGGAATTTGGAAGAATCTATCCTCGAAACAGACGTGATGACCATTATTCTGTATCAGTCGGGAATTTTTCTGTCTTTCAGGCATTGACTGCATAATTCGGATAAAATAGGCGAGAGAATGACTTTCCACTTTTTGAGGACTACAGGGCTGAGGCTATCTGGTTCAGAGGGTTTTGTAGAACTTTTTGTGAAAATCAGGCGAAGAGCTACAAACAGGTGGCGCGCTTGAATGGTCATCCTCGGTAACTATGGAAATGTGAGACCCAATCTCTTCACTGAATGACAGAGTGAGAGCTTCCAAATCCACAGCAGCAGACCTGCGAACGGATGAACCTCTAAATGAGTCTTCTACTACTCTTCATGTATCTTGATAGTTATGTCCCAGTAGGTCGCACTTGGGTGGGAAAAGGAAAGAATGCCCTAGTAGCCAACACACGGAATACACAGTCTAACTGTACAAACGCACATCGATCAGTCGTTCTGATTCGACAGAAAGTGACAACACGATCGCCACTGTTCGCGGTTCGCAGCCATATCTTTCAGTGTCTTCAGCCAACTGGTAGACGGATCCTTTGGACCCCAACCACGAAGAAGTGGAGCACCTACTTTTCCTAAGTTCGCTGTACATCTTCTCATTCCTCGTTGCCATGTCATCTGTTGACCTCCACGTGGTCTCCTCCACTCCCTAGGAGGAACGGAGAATAAGACACGGTATGGTAGACGTGCGTTTGTCATACGCAACACGTGCCCCAACCAACGAAGTCTACTAAGTTGGATACGTAAGACCCAACAAGGTCAGACAGCACCGAAAATTTACTCAATAGGGAAAGAATACTGTGGCTGACCATCGAGGGAGAAGGCTCACGTTCTGTGTGGATCTTTCACGAAGGAGGTTGAAGGTTTCTGGGAGAATCATACTTCGCGGCTGCCTACATCACAGAAGGGGTTCTTCTTTAGGAACCCTAACCGAAACATTTGACTCAAAAGTCTCATCCACGAGGCAATGGGGATGCTAACCCAGCACGGGAACGTGATCGAAGAACCCGTGAAGGAACTTCTTCTGGTCTGTCACGTGAGACCTGATTGTCTTGTCTTCGCTGGTGCTCTGTTATCGATCCGCTTTTCGGATTCAGTCCTTAGACCCATGCACCCAATGGAACAAGTGGAACGTGGACGGGGCACCATCCTTTGGGCTGCCCAATGAAGTGTGACGACTTCTTCCATCGTGGTGAGAAACCCCAGGTAATCTACTCTTATGTCCATCTAGCGGAGGTTTTTAGACCGGTGAACTGCTCTCTCTCTGTGTTTATTCGCTGCAGTGTCCTCTCCAGGTGTTGCCCCTCAACTGATTCTGAGACTGGACTTCGTCTGGCCTCTATCCATGGACCTGTCAGGCATGACTGTATCTCCCGCTTAACAAGGCTATCCTGCATAGCTTTTTGAGTCATGGGGGCACGCAGGCCATCACACCACGCTAAGGGACAGTTTCTTCTTGAAGGGCGAGCAGCCGATCAACTTGCTGTTTTCTGGGATGACCTATGAACTTTTTGGAAACTCTTTTCCATTTGTTCCGTACCAAATTTCCAAAAAGAACCAAGCAATCAAGAAAAATTCTTCCTCTGAAGGATTTCAGCAACTATCTTTGGTGGTCTTAATTTGACAGCGTAAGTTATTTGCAACCCAGGTCAAAAAACAGAATATCGACAGTACTGTTGTTACAATCATGAACAGCGTTAATTTTAGCTAAGCAATACGTCATTTTGATCTTTGAAATTTAGAACAATAAACAACCATTGTGCACAAGAAAAAAAGACCCAATCAGGACAACCGGGCGAAATCTGACCGATCGTGAACCACGAACTGCTTCGGGTCAGCGCGCGCGAGTGGCTGAGGCAGAGAAAATCACCGAATGGCCAGATGAAGTGTAAAAAGAAGGGGACACCGGGGTATATCGTCCGTTCATAAGTCACTTGTTTCTAGAGTATCGATCACCCCGTGAATAGCTGGGTTCGAGATGCACTTTTCAACGTTAAACTGCAGGGCCTCACTCTATTACTGAGTGGATCTAGCACCAAACAATAAGCCAAGTGACTCCATTTCGTCTGACGGTCGGATTTCGGCCGAAATTTAGTCGATGAGACGTCTGCTTATCCGTCAATTATCTAATTTAACCGGTGTCAGTTAGAACAGTCGCTTTTCACGGTTCAGGACCGGTTTGAAAGCATACAAACGACGTTAATAATAAAGACAAACACTTTTGATATACTGAGCGAATCTGGTGGAGACGTTGCATCAGCAACTATGAATTTGGGCACCGTATTAGAGAACAAAGGTCAGTCTGTGAACGAAAACCTTAATCTGGACGGTTTATGGTGGTTGGAGCATGTGTTACACATTAACCTAGATTGACTTCCTCGCCGCCCATTTTTTGCTGGAGCAGACAGTGACTAGCAGACCAGTACAGTTCAAACAACCATGAACTGAGTGCAGCGCTTTTAGTTGCCATCTCTCACCGGGAACCTCAATTGGAAACGTATGGAAACTTTGCCAAGTGGACTGGATCGCGTAGGGACATTTTCAGTTTCACGAGTTTGGATTATCGAACGGTTAGAAATACTGGGGCAAATGGCCATGTGGTGGTACATGGAGAAGGTGTTTTCAGACTCCTTCTTCGTCCACATGAGTTGACAGCTGAACCTTCAGCCACTTTTCACTTACTTTTTTCTTATTTATTGTTATTTCCAAATAAGTGAAACTGTACAGTAGCAACAAAAACCAGAGCATTCAAGTTTCAAGTTACTGATTGAGAAAATTGAACCTAGCCGAACCAACCTGGTGACATTACTGTATACCATGTCCAAGCTCGGCTTCTCGTTTCACTCTTCGTGTGTCGGGTGATTCGGTGTCTAGTGCTCGTGGTCAGGCTGGCGTTAGCATCGCTCTGAGGGTGAAGGTTGAGCGTGCTCTGCACGACTGGATCACAGTCAGCAGCCGTCTGTGTGCAGTTCGGTTGAATGGTTCTGTGCAAGTCAACAGCATTACATTGAAGCGCCGATGCCCGTTTGTCGTTTCTATGCTTCAACTGACTGTAGCTCTCCTGAGGCTAAAGACAAATTCTACCAAGATTTGTTTCAACTTCTCCGCAGCGTGTGCTCTACGCACATCATGGTCGTTGCTGGTGATTTCAATACTCAAGTCGGAAGCCTAGACGAGACGGAGAGGAGTATGGGAGGTCGATATTGAGTTCCAGCCGATCGAACTGATAACGGTGATCGACTCAATCAACTATGTTCCGACCATGGACTATTCCTAGCGAGTACAAATTTCTCGCACAAAAAGCGACACCAGCTAACCTGGCATCCTCCTGCGCCTTCACAAAGGTGGACTCAGATCGACCATATTGCTGTCGGTTACCGCTGGCGTGGATCAATTCAAGACTATCGATCATTTTAATCCACGTCTGTAGACACTGATCACGCTCTTGTCCACGCGCGCTTCAGCTTGCGCCTCGTTGGTGGCCGAAACAACGCCAAAACGAATCGTCCCTAACAGCTGCTACTGGACGATAATCAACAGTCTGCTTTCCGAACAGAACTATCCACCAGGTTAGCGATGCAGTCAAATGCCCAGGATTCAGAACAGCGATAGACAGAGACGAAACAGGCTTTACGTGCGGCTGCTGATGCTACCCAAGGTCCAACAACTAGACGCACACAGAAACGATGGATATCTGCATCCTCGGTTGCATTGTTAGATGTGTGCAGAACGATTCCTCCGGACTCCAGGTACGACAAGGCATGGAGATGCTTCAAAAGCCAACTGATTCGGAGCCTGAGAAATGATCATGCGCAGTGACGGATTGCGAAGTGTAGAGAGAAGGAAAAAGCTGTGGCGATTGGCAACAGCCCCAACCTTTTCCGTCTGATTAGACAAACCGTTCCACGTAAACCAGGCGTTAGCGAATTGATCAAACAGGCGAACGACTCACTGATTCAAACACAGGAGCGTCGTCCAAGTCAATGGGCGGAGCATTTCGGGATGCGGTTTAATTGGCCTTCATCCTCTTCAGGTTTGCTCACTTGCGCAATGAGTACAGCTCTTGTTGTAGATACCAGTCCTCCGTCAGAAACAGAAGTTCTTCGTGAGATGAGCTATCTTAAAAGACACAAGGCTGCCGGACCGGATAGGTCGCCTCCGTCTATTTTCAAAGACGGTGGCCCAGCACTTTTACTGGGGTTGACGAAACTCTTCGGTTTGATATGGGAGAAGGAACAATCTAAAAAGAGTTGGTGTGAATCGGTGATCGTACCGATTTATAAGAAAGGCAACAGGTCCTCCTGTGAAAACCAAAGGGGAATAAGTCTGGTTAGCATCGCATCCAAGCTGCTCATTGGTATTATTCTCCATCGCTCATGTAACGCTCACGAACAATGCTCACGCGAGAATCAAGTTGGGTTAAGGCCTGGTCAAGGTTGTACTGATTACATCTTCACTTTTCGACAAATTTTAGAACATAGACACATTTTCATTAGGCCCACTATATTTTTTCTTGATCTTAAATCGGCCTTCGACTCAGTCGACCACACAATTCTATGGCGCTGCCTCTTGCTGAAGGGTATACCAGAGAAATTCATTTCCACCGTAAAACCCCTTTACATTAATAGCCGAAGCGGAGTTCGGGCTTACCGTGATCTTTCACCGGAGTTCACCACGAGAAGTGGTGTATGTCAGGGTTGTCCCCTCTCTCCTGTTCTCCTTAACTTTGTTATTGAAATGGTTCTAGAGACCACACTGTTGTCAGATGAGGACAGTGGCATTGAACTTTTCCCGTGTGGAAAGATATCAGACCTTGAATATGCGGACGACACAGTTCTTCTTAATGAAGATCCAGTTAAGTTGCAAGCTCTTCTAGACAGCTTGACGGGTTGCGTAGCAGTGTTCGGTATGCGTTTTGCACCTTCAAAGTGCAAGACGCTATTGTAGGACTGGGTTGATCCAATGCCAAACCTCTCAGTGTCTGGGGAGACTGTACACGTAGTAGACAAGTTCTGTTATCTGGCGAGCTGCATCTCACCCGGGGGTCGGATTTCGGATGAAGTGACTCTGCGTATACAGAAGGCTCGCCTGGCATTTGCCAATCTGAGTCATCTGCGGCGTCGACATGATATCCGTTTACCTATCAAGGGTCGAGTGTACGCTGCAGCAGTGAAGCCCGTGCCTCTGTATGGTTCTGGCCACTACGGGTGGAGGACATACGAAGATTCATCATTATCATCATCGTACAGCGTTAAACAGTAGGGCAAGCCCCACCTACCACTGCCTTTCTCGCCTTCTTGCACGCCGAATTAGAAAGTATGAATATACAAGATGGACAGAAAGTGGACCTACACGGATCTTTTGGACCCCAACCACGAAGACGTGGAGCACCTACTTTTCCTAAGTTCGCTGTACATCTTCTCATTCCTCGTTGCCATGTCATCTGTTGACCTCCACGTGGTCTCCTCCACTCCCTAAAAGGAACGGAGAATAAGACACGGTATGGTAGACGTGTGTTTGCCATACGCAACACGTGCCCCAACCAATGGAGTCTACTTAGCTTCATACACTGTGACAAAACATTCTCCGAATTAGTACCCAATACTCGCTTCCTGACCTCAGCATTGCTCACTCGGCTACTCCACCCAATCTCAGCGATACTACGCAAACATCGGTGGTCAAAAACCTCAAGACGAGGTTTTTGACCAAGATTGTCGGTATTTGAACACCGATGTCTACGTAGTATTTCTCGAATCTGGTGGGAACACCGTGTGAGCAATGCTCAGGTTCGGCGGAAAGTCTCAGGTTCAAGGATCAAATCATTAGAGGAAACATTTAAGCTCACCAGGCTAAGATGGTTGGGACATGTGTTACGTATGTTCCCTGACAGGATCCCACGGCGTGCTATGTTTACTGAGGCGGGTACCGGTTGGAAGATGAGTAAGGGTGGTCAGTCCATGACTTGAAAGAAAGGTATGAAAAGCCTAACTAGTGGGCTTGGCCATGTAGGCTGTGTTAGACTTTCTGAGTGGGGTCCAAGAGACCCTCCCACTCAATGGTCAGACACGTTGGGGGATATGGGTAGATGCCACGATCAGTGGTGCTCTTGCACTCACAAACTTTCTTCATCGACTTAATTTCATTACTGTAGTTCTCCTCTTACTCCTTTCATACTCTCTTGTCCTTCATTATTTCCTTTTGAGGTTGCCGCTAGAAGATAGTGACCGAAGCCACCGCACCCGGTGCATGTTTAATGGTTGAACTGATACCATGATCGGCGGCGTTCCCAGAAGTCACAATACTTCCCGGTCCGCGTGGTGTATTCACTTTTTTGTTTTTACTTCCTCTGTTACACTCTTAAGTTAATTATTTTTCCATTAAGGCTTTGTTGACCGATACCAATCGAAACCACTGCACCTAACTCACCGTAAAAAAGGTTTATCCTCAATAAAAAAGTAGCAGTGTCGGCGGAACTTTGGACTAACAAACTGGTCTACAAAGGGTCAACTTTGAACAATGAGATAAAAAATCTCACAACCGGACAAAGTGAACCGGAAAGGGTTCATCTGTGAATAGATGACAAATTAGAATTCCGAAGGTCAGGCGCGTCCCCGGGGCATCATTGGATCGCACTAACATGGGCTGACCTCAGATTAATTGGCCGAAATTGGTTGCATGCAATAATCCGAATGGGAACTGAGACGAGTTAGTGCCCCAAAAATGAACGAAAGATAAAACAGAAGTACGGAGGATCGCCTACCCTACCGTGTTTTCCAATTTCTTCGTCAATGACCTTAAAGAACGAACACGGGCAAAAGACCAAAAAACTATGGTGAAAAATAGAATGAGAGCAATATACGAACAGCGCATATCTGTCACGGCCAAACCGCAAGGCAAACCAGTACAAGAGGTGAACACTGAACGGGAAACCTATTCCGAAACAAAATGGGAATAGGAGGACAGTTGCATTGAGATGAATGCAAACGGTGCGAACGTGTATGGTACGCCTACAGAAGTTAAATGTCTAGTAGCAAAATGCGAGTAACCACGAAACAGAAAATAAAATGAAGGATTATTCCCAATGCGTCCGTCCAATTTCTTTCGGACATTAACTTCACAATTTTGTGCTCCGGGGTCGGATACCACTACCGATCACTATCATATCATCAAATTAGAAGTGGTACCGATTGAAGCATGAGAACAAATAAACCGGAAACAAAATCCTAGATGACAGCGCCGTTATTATTCAACTTGTTTAATAGAGTCAATCGCTGCGCACGGAATGCTCTGCTAACATTCAAAATCGGTGGCGGAACGGCGTTATAACATGTACTGTATAAGTTCAGTAAACCGTTAAGAACTAACTCGGATAGCCTGACAGTTAGGTGTTCGACTAACCACCGTTCATCTCGGGTCCGAGTCCCCGTGGGGGGCTCGGTGGATGTGCACTATTGATGACTTCTAACAAGGATGAAACAAATGTACAATGCTTCCACGGTTTTCAATGGAGCTGAAAGTTCACACTGCATGATGAATCATACCATGTAATTGATAAAACCTGCACTCGAATACCTCACAGTTTCTGTTTTTTTTGTAATTATGAACAACACTCTGGAAACCTTAGGGCTTGAAAGCCGACTACACAACAATGAAGTGAATTGGAAGCATATGTGCTCCATTTATGGAAGGGCCCAGCAAACAAGAATATCAAAATCTCCAATAAGTATCACTATTTTAAGTTTGCATTCGTTCGAGATGCAAATGGTCGACAACAAAAAATAAATCAATCAGCGATCGGAACACGAATGTTTGTGATTTAAACTGATCTTGAATGTGAAAACGATGTGTCCATACAGAAGTTACAAAAAAACCCGATTTCCTGGTCAACATGTTCACGCAGGTCATTAGGTACAACTCGAAGCGAATTTTTCCAAGCAGAGAAATCGAAATATGGATTTGAACGGGGTCAGAAGGACGGAGAAAGCTCCGGTCAGACTGGCAGTAGAAAACTACCCGGCTCGTTCCTAAGCCTGAATTATTAGTGCCTTTGTGGATTTCCATCCTAAGTCTCGATGTAACAGTTCCAGGTTACCCCTCATAGAACACAGCATCCGTCAATTCACGCACTATTCCCCTTCCAACGCACTCATGTGTGAGCATTGGCTATTTAGTGAGGCCGTTGTGCAATTGGCGGGATCATACAGACACTGACTGTTCGACAACAGAACAGCAGTAAACACCAGGCCTACCAGGGAGCAATTGAAGCAAATTTGCAGACCGCACAGGCTGAGCATTATCGATGTGAAGAATGCAAGTGGATTTTCCAAAAAACATTATCAGATTCTTAAAAAATTAAAAATCATGCGAGTGTAAGCCGGGTGAAGATGAGTCAGACAAGTCCACAAAGCCGGTGACGGAACAGGGCTACATGATGTTGTACCGTTGTTGAACAAACCGTTGAGAACCAACCCCGAAAGCCTGGTGGTTAGGTGGTCGACTGAAAATTGTTTACCCCAGGTTCAATTCCCAATGTGGGCTCAGCGGATGAGCACTGTTGTCGGCTCCTAACAATAATAAAACATCTGGTCAGTGCTTTATCTCCCAATAAGAACCTCAATCGGAAATCAGTAGGAGTAAAAAAGAGCTACATATGACAATATCGAGTCGAGTGCTATCGGTCGCGACACCTGGCTTCTCATACCTTCCATATCATGGGCTGACCACTTATGTCCATCTTTCAACCGCTATCTACCTAAGTGAACTTTTCGCAGCGGGCAATCCTATTCGACGACGGGAACACAGCACATCCTGACCACTTTAGCTTGGTGAACTTTAGTGCTTCACTTGATAGCTTTTTCGTGTGCCTAATAATCGGCTATCACACCAATCAGGTGTCCTCACCAGATTCGAACAATCCTACGAAGTCATGACGATCTTATGAAAACGAAACTCTTTCATTAACTAGTAATCATATGTCAAGTGCTAATATTTGCACGAAACAGAAACGATCACCACCTAGCTCTTTAGGAGAAAACTAATGAGATAGATTATGGGACTGGTCACGAGTTAGATCCCGTTCGGCTCCGCCAGGCACGCCACACTTCTGAGTGCTTCGTGGACGAGTGGAATGGAATTTCTTCCAGTCAAACACACAAACAGAGCCAGGATTATTTTTGTCATCAAGTATCAATCAATCAACCGTGCTTACGAAAAAAAATTCCCTGAAGAACGATATCTGGGAATTAGAACGGCGTATTACTTCTGCATACTGAGATGTCGAGTGCCACAGCATAGTGAGCGAGCTGAGCTTTTTCGGTCCGATCATCAAATATTGATGATGGTCGCGTAGATCGACGACAAAACAGTTTCGTTGCATAACGATCCGGCGGTTTGTTAGTCTAAACTAATGCTTCTTTTGCATGCGCAGTCCAGTGTGGGCGCAAAGACCGATAGACAAACAGACAAACACACACATTCGTGCAAATCACGGGATCCGATACACAAACATGCATGCATATACAGGTACACATTCAGCGATGGATAGATACACACATACATCGCGTGATGGGTAAACAGGACACGTCGGTGGACATAGAGACAAACACCCAATTTCACAAACCACAATTCCCATCCCTCAGAACAAGATCAAAATCTGCTGGGAAAAATCGATGCCACTTACCGCCCAGATAGGACACTTTGTTTGACACGAGGACATCCGCTTGCAACGGAGTTAGTTGCAAATAGTGCGATTCCGGATTTTTCTACACGACACGGTAGTCATACCGGTTCCGTATGGAAAAGAATGACGCAACAGTGGTGATCGAACCCGACCAGTACATAAACAATTGGATGAAAATGCAGAGTTAGCCACAATGAAGCAATGCTAAGGGAAATAAAATAATGCGCATCTCATCAACGTTGCCGATTAAATGTAGCGCTTAAAAGTACTGCGGGTGACAGTTTGAACGAACACGCTGTGTTCTCGCTCACCGATCTAATGACAAACATGGCGCAAACTCTGCAATTTAAACGCAGGGAAGGACAGAAATGTTGCGGTTAACTGAATATTGCCTAGTTTCTGTTTGACAAACAATTTTCATGTTTCCCATTGTTTCAAAGTCCACAGGAAATGGAACTGTTTTTCCTCGTCCACTGGTGACATATGAGGAGAGATCGGATGAGATCATTTAGGGAACAACATTTAGGAGACCACTGAACAAACACTTGAGATGACGAACACGACGTTCCTCTAAGTGGTTCGAATTTATCGAGGTATTGTTGATCTGCTCACTAAACTGGGCAAGCATGTGCAAATCCAGTGTAAATGAAGAAATGCAGTGGTACTTGGTCATTAAGATTGGGGAAAACCAAGGAATCTGCATGGAAATTACCGTGAATTCCTCGTGCATGCTTGGTCCCATAGCTTCGCGAACCACCTGATCAATCAGTGGATACGTCTGACATAAATACTGAAAAAATGTGAGGATTTGGAGAGAAAAAAACAGTGAGAGGATATTTGATGCAGCATTCAAATAAAATAAAACGGGCCAATCTGATAGGGATGTGATTGATATGCTTGATTCGGTGTCTTCCGTCGCTGTGGCGTCCTCCATTTATCCACCACACTATCGGCGATTAACAAGAAACATAAAAAGACGGCCTAGCAATTAGCAGACTGTCGCATACTATAGCATTGCCAAGCCAAATTGCTGGCAAATTTCATGATGCTTAATGAATGTCTACCAGTTTCGTCAAGATTGGTGGAATATTGACGACGTAACATGCAAAAGTAGGGAAGTTGTGGCTGTCAGTCATAAGATTGTTTGCAGAACTTATGGGTTACCACGTGACAAACGGTCCCGGATGTGATGAGCAATACAAACCGAATGATTGGAGGGAAAGAAGGGTTGCAATTTGAGCTCCACTATTTTATTGCCTTCTGATACTGTATACACTGTGCTTTAACATGGGTCCGTTATGATCATAAAAGACTAGGATCATAGTTAGTGACCTATGTTGATTTCCATTCGGTGAAACTGAGTCAGTCAGCAATACTGAAGTGCAGCGTACAGTGTTCGATACAAGTGCGAAGTCATGACATGAAACACTAAAGCTCATCAGATGATGCTCGTTGAGACCTGAGTCGCGCATATCTACAAAATGACTCACTCCGGGCTACCACGTTCTGTGAGGCAGAGAGCAATTTAATGGTCAGTAGGGATAGCCATTCCATTCCATAAGGGAGAGATATGAAGAAATTGCACAGTAGATTTTGTCATGTACGGCAGGCGATGCTTCTTAAATGGAGTCCGTGATTTAACAGCTCAATGACTAGAGATAACGGAGGAGCATGTCACGACCGGCGGAGTTCTTGTATTTACATAAATCCCCCGTCCAATTGACACCATTTTCTGTTGTTCACTCATTATATACTATTTCCGGTCTTTTCGTTTCCCAGTAAGAGACAGTAATCAAAAACAGAGCATGCGAACCGTTGTTCAAACGGAATCCTGGGGGAGGAAAAACTAGCCCAAATGAATGTTGACAACAGATTTTTTCCATAAAGACAAGTACCTCTCAGGCCTTCTTCTAGATCTCGTCTAACGTTGACTCATTTGCCTCCGATTCAACCCACTTTGAACATACGTTAAGCATGCGCCGCGTGCGGCGTTCTTCGTTGTCATATTTCAGCAGCGACCTCACTCAGGAAAAAATAATCCATCTATCCGTAACTTTGAGTGTGCAACCTCATTCGCAACACCGAGTGGTTTCCTTTTCATTTTTCTTTTACTGTTACAACAACGAACTGATTTCATCAACCACCTCAAACAGTTCATTTCCGTGTATCGTCTACAAGGGAATCATTTTTTAGCAAAAAAAGATCAGTCTCACATTACACGAGGTGGACCCGCCACCATGTGCACCTAATATTGGCGAGGCAAACATATCCTGGTCAGGGATCACAAGTCTTCCATGCTGTAACCGGAATCCACTTGCACCGACCCACATTAAAAGACGTTCCTCCGGCCCAAAGATACAGCAGGACGAAGCGTGCACATAAGCAACGTCTGATCTCCCAGTGAAACAATGGTGCTGTCAACGAGATCCTGTCTGGGCACTGGAGCTCCGCCTAAACAAAAGAATGTTCCTGGATACCCAGTTTTGGGAGGAAATACTGTCTTCCAGCTTTGCGTATTCCACACCCAGCTCCAC
This sequence comes from Fasciola hepatica, assembly GCA_948099385.1. Classification (NCBI taxonomy): domain Eukaryota; kingdom Metazoa; phylum Platyhelminthes; class Trematoda; order Plagiorchiida; family Fasciolidae; genus Fasciola; species Fasciola hepatica. The sequence goes on from CANUEZ040000100.1 coordinate 5,879,563, forward strand.
GATGCAATATATATATATATATATATATATATATATATATATATATATATATATATATATATATATATATATATATGATATGATATGATATGAAGGGGTCTGCCGAGGTATCGAGTCATCTGTGAGGCTCTGATCCCAACTCCTTTATCGGTACACACGGTCTAAGCCAAAAACGTTTGCAGCGGCCCACATAACCCACCGGTTAAACAGCACTCGTACCAAAAATCAGACGATCCCTCCAATCCACCGAACTACCACATGTTATTTTACAAGTATTTCTCAAGCGTCGCTGGCCCTTTTTCCTCCTAGTGGATGAGCTAACATAAGAGCATTAGTCCGATGGAGGAAGGATGGTCCAATGAGAAAGAAGTGCCACGAGCGCTGAGCAAAATCGGCGGGTGATGTCCCCCCAAAAAAGTTGGCCCACGCCACGTATGCCAGTAAGACAGTGCGCGGCAAAGCGCAAGCGTTGATCCGATCGACACCTATGAGGTTCGGCGAAGAGTCTCAGGTTCACGAACCAAATCATTAGCTGAAGTACTCAACCTCACCAGGCTACGATGGTTGGCATTTGGTAAACTTAGTTATCTGTGTCAACCGCGTGACAACCGATTGTTTCTCAAGGGTTGCCAGGAGATAGCAACTAAAGCCATCACACCCAGTGCATGGTTAGCGCTTTTTTTGAAAATCGGGTTTCATACACCCTGTTCGTACGTGTTCTGCTTGTCTCCTCGTCTTCCGTGGAACGATGTTATTCAAATTATCGTATTTTCTCGGAAGTGCAGAATATTGGAACACCCCACCCTGTTCGTTCAGGTTATGAACATCTTTTTCTTAGCACAGAATCCATGGACTTTCGTTACGCCAAACGGTTTGATTGTCTCTAGTATGTATTGAATTAATTAGACCACGGTATGTACGTATTCAACGGTTTGTCTCTTAGACTCGTGTAATTAAAGAGTGGCATCATTTCTAAAAGGTTCAGATAGTCACGCCTGAAGAAAGACCAAGACACTCGGCATTAGATGAACAGTCTGTCCGAAAAAATTGAGACCACCTTGATTCGGTCGAAATCCTGTCAAACTGTCAAATCCTAATTTATACTACCAAATTTCAAGCCAAAAAAATGTGCAACACGCACTACTGCTTAGCTGTGGAAATCGTGCTGGATGCTGTCAATAAGAGGATCAGCGACGGAATTCTTTGTATTAGCTCGACCGAACAGAAGCGATCACGATTTTTTTGGACAGACCGTACATTTGTAATTTTCCGTACGCAAAGAATTAAATTAAATGAAGATAGAAATATGTGCTTAATTAACACGAAATCTAATCAATGATTCGCAACACATGATTAAACCTTCAACTTAGTGGAGAGTTAAATTCAGCAATCGATGGTGTTGCATCAATATTGAAACAGCGTCTCGTAAGCGTAACAATCCAATACGAAGTCGATCGATGCGTCTGGTCTCTTTGACTATCAGGAGCATAGGACAACAGAGCATTAGTGGATTTCACCGTGTGTCTCAGTTGAGTATACTACAGAACTCGGCAGAGGTAAAACGAACGTAACCCATAGCAACGGCCAGGGAGACAATATATGCTAATCTGTCCGCTTACCTCCACGGTTAGACTGGCTTGACGCTGACTATCGGGAAATTCCAGATTCCCTAATGCGTACAGCAGACTGGATAAAGCACCTAGCTGTCAAATCGATGGTGACATCCATTCCACGTGGACAGTGGTGAAATGCACATGTGTGTTGAAAAGTGCCACGAGAAACAGAGATGAAAACGAAAAGGCACGGGGGTGGGGGGGGGGGAGCGAAACCAACGAAAGAAGTTTCAGTCACAAAAATAATATAAATTAAATGCAAATACTGTTTGTCCTGTTTTTCTAATCGGCTATTAACCTTTATCTGAATTAACTTCCTGGGGAGAAGAATAGATAGAAACAAAAATAACTAACCTGCAGATTCGTTAGCATTCGCCTAGGGGAAAATCTGTCATCATTGTTATGTAGATATTTCTTCTATTCAGAGTGGTAGGTAAAAAGACAGATGAATGTTCTTGTGGCGTTGCGAATTCTTGGTCGGCACCAAACAACTTTCGAGAACCACAGGGATTGCCAGCTTGTGATTTATGAATGCAATCTTACTGACTGATAGAACACGACAGATCATCAGTAAATGAAGAACAGTAACATCGATGATCCGGTTTAAAAAGTCAACTAATACAGATAATAAAAAATGACGCTGCAATACAACGAGCAAGCCAACTTATGCAACTGTGATATACATACGGCTAGTTATGGCAGAGCTCGAAACATCTTCCGAGCAAACAACGACAGTGAAAAATCCCAACGAGACAAGGTTATTCTGATACCCAGAGATTTTACTGAGGTGGGAAACATTTCAACATTTCATATCGATCACTGACGAATCTATGATTGCAACGAAGACAGCCAAGCTCAACGATTTCAGTACAACAACCATTTACCATCCGCGGGGTGTAGTGGCTTTGGTAGCCATTTCTCTGCGGGAGCACCCACGCCAAAATCCAGCACTACGGATACCTTGTTCCTTGTTGTGTGGAACTAACCCGACAGCGTTTCCTAGAAGAGGCAAATAAATCACCAATTGGCCACCGGCTAATTCGGACCAACACTACCGTCTTGCATGATGCCCTTGGCTGAATAAAAAGTCTTACTCTGGACGGGACGACCGACAACTACGGCAGCCCATAACGCAATCAACCATGGATGAAATATATGTCCAGGGGTGATTAGATGGGCGCTGATATTCAACCGACTCACCTTAAGAAGTTTCTTTGTTAGCACCGTCGAATCTTGAGCAAGAATCCTATACGTACGGAAAATTCCGTTGGTACGAATGCGGGCAAATAAAAAAACGAAATCAATAGTGAGTATGAAACCCGATTATTTTTTAGATTGAAGGACTACTGGCAGAAACAAATATTCAAAACAAACTGACCCATACATTATGACATCGGCAGTATTGAGGCTTCGAAAGAAATCTCTCAAACAGAATTGAAAGCTAGGGATTACATGGGCACGTATGCCATTGAGGTGGGAGCTGTAATCCTCCTGTAAAACGATGAACGCACTACTTTGAACGAGTTATTCAGACGTAGACCAGTAAACGTCACTCCTACACCGCCCTCCCTCCCCCCCACACACACACCAAAACACAATACTGAAAGTTGGTCTTGGCAGAAGCAAGTGACAAACCCACAAATCTGCATTATGCAAATCTCGATGACAAAACAGTGACAAACAAACCGGGAATAGACGGGATACGTCGAACGATACGACTGAATTTACAAAAACTGACAAGATTCAAATCACTCTGTAAACCAATGTAATCACTGAGGTGCAACAGAGTTCTGTGCGCTCTTTGGTTTCCGTTCTCAGAAGCTTCAGTGGTGTTTTGGACCGCAACCTTTGGGCAACAAAAATGCCATCGAAGTTCCAGTTAGACTTTTATGCGTTATAATCTACATCAACACAGGAGGAATATATCTGGGTCGCACTACGGATTTGCTACAGAAGCTGAAAGAAAAGACCGACTTCCTGTTTTCGAATGTGCCAGCTGATAAAATGGCCTGAAATGCATGCGATTTTCCCATGCGAAAGTTACAAAGGAAATAATACACAATTTCCGGAGTTTGATTGATCTTTTGTTGTCAGCTGGTGAAATCCTTATTCAGACAAGCTAAAATAAAAATATAATAAAATACACAATTTATGAGTTATCAGTTTAGTTCAAACAAGCATTAACCATGCATTGGGTGTGTTGGCTTTCGTTGGTATTTTCTGGCGAAAACCGCAATCCGAACCAAAGAGAAAGGATAAGGATACAAAAAATGAATAGAAGAACTACGAATATTATTGTCAATTCGACAAAGAAAGTTTGTAGATGCAATAGCCCTACCGATCGTGATATCTAACCATTTCCTCTAATGTATACAATCACTAGGTGGGAAGGTCTCTTGGACCCCACCCAAGAAGTCTAACTCGCCCTACATGACCAAGTTCACAGGTTAGGTTTTTCAAACCTTTCTTTCATGTCATAGACTGGCTACCTCTACTCATCTTCTAACCGTTGCCCGCCTCAGCGAATACTGCGCGCTGAGGAATCCCATCAGGTCACATGCGAAACACATGGTCCAACAATCGTTACCCGGTGGTTTTGACCGCTTCAGCTAATGATGTGGTTCGTGAACCGAAGATTCTCCATCGAACTTCGGCATTCCTGACTTTGTGCTCCCACCATATTCGGGCAATGATACGGAGACATCCATGCTCGAACACCGACAGTCTTCGTCGATCTTCGACCTTTAACGGCTATGTTTCTGAGCCGCATGAAAGAACCGATCTAACTGCCGCAGTGTACACTCGACACCTGATAAACAATCGAATGTCCTGCGGGCGACACAGATAAGGGAGGTTGGCAAATGCCAACCACCTTAGCCTGGTGACCTTTAGTGCTCCATCTAATGATGTGGTTCGCGAATCGAAGATTCTTCGCCGAACTCCAGCATTGCTGATAGGTTTCCTACCACATTCGAGAAGTGCCAAGAAAACATCGATGCTCAAACACCGACAGTCTCCGTATATCTTCCACCCGCAATGGCCATGCTTCTGTAGCATACAGAAACAGACGTGTCAAGTGGACACCACAGATGACTCAGATTGGCATATATCAAACGAGTTTTCTGTATACGCAAAGACACCTCATTCGACATCCCACCTCCGGATAGAATGCAAATGCCCGGATAATAGAACTTATCTACCAGGTTCATAGTTTCTCCAGAAACTGAAAAGTCTGATGTTTGACCGACCCAACCTGCAACAGCATCTTGTACTTTGAAGTTGTGAAACGCATACCGAAAATCGTTCCACAGTTACTCAAGATATTCAGAAAAGCTTGCGACTTACTTGAATCTTCACTTAGGGGAACTACGTCGTCCGCATATTCAAGGTCTGATATCTTTCTACCAGCGGAAAGTCCAATGTTGCTACCTTCACCCGACAGAAGTGCGATTTGTGGGACTATATCAGTTACGAAGTAAAAGATGAAAGGGGGGCAACCCTGACGAACATCAATTTCCGTGGTGAACACACGTGAAAGAGCACCGTAAGCCCGAACGCGGCTTTCGCTGTTTTATACAGGGACCCAGTCAATCTAATTATATATATATATATATATATATATATATATATATATATATATATATATATATATATATATATATATATATATATATATATATATATAGGGAATTCACAGCTAATATTTAATCTTGTTCTGTATTCCACTAGGGAAGGGGAAATTGACACTGTATCGGAAATCACCATAACATATGTGAAGATTAAAGTTAGACGAACCTGATACATTTAGCTGCGGAGGCTTGTTGAACAAAAGCAGGTAACGGCTGCACATCTGACTGTGAATCAGTTCGTTTTTTACGGTTATGTTTTTTTCGGGGTTGTTGACTTGAACTCGAGTGCGGCTGTGTTGATCCGGTGCGATTCGGATGAGTTCCCAGACCCGGATGAATAGAGTGGCGTAGGGAATGTCGTGTAACTGAGCCTCCACGCACGTTAATTTTACCGCGCTTTGGTGTGGGAGACTTGGATGTGGCGTTCGGAGCTGTATGCTTTTGTTTTCGGCTCTCTTTCGCAGTGGGGTGACCGGCATCTGAAACCGCACGCGGAGTTGACGATTTTCCGCTATGCACGTGCGAACCTAGTGCAAAGGACGACAAACACGACTAAGCGTAAGATGATGGCGATAGATTACGAACGATAAAGTTCAGTACTGTCACATAAAGTAACCATTTGCGTTGGTCACTTAGAATAAGTTCGGTAATGCAGTGTTTTCGGAAATGATGGTAGTCAGTCGACGTTTTTGTTATCGCAGGTATATTTTTCAGGATAGGTTTACAGTCGAGTAACAAGGGAGCGAGAAAGGTCACCCGCGGCAACCGAAACGTCGACCGATCACTGAAATAAGAAGTAGGAATTAGATGTTGGTTTTGAAAGACCACTTGAAGTCGAGATAAAAAGTGATAAAAACTGCCTGTGGAATTGCATTTAGTATCTGAACAGCGGATTATCTAGACGACCCCCGTATAGTAAACGTTGAACAAGACGGTTTGCACTGAGCTTGAAGAACTTTTACTGCCTAAATTCGTTAATCGAATCTGAACGCGTTGTGTTCGGGGTAATTGCGATCCGATGTAAACTACCGGACGGTTGGAGACACTAAGTGATGTGATCAGATGCGACAGTCAATGGCGTACTTGCGTTCGAGCCCGTTCTTCTTTTTCACGATATGTAATCACAAATTATCATTATAATCACATCAGATAGATTTCATCTAAATAGTGCCACAGTATCTTAGCGATAGTTGCGGTGCTATGTTGCAAAAATAGAAACTAATTTGGAAATACAGTGCGAAACAGAAATTGAGCTAACTAAGGATTTATCACCTTAATTAATCTACCTTGATCGATCAAGCAATCACAGCGAACACAGCCGTGAGTTAAAAAGTCGTGGGAAATTTGTGGCTTATTGCACAATCCATGATCATGACTTTGTGACTTACATTTTTTACTCTTAAGCAGCTAGCTCCTGTAAGAGGATGAGATGGCTTCATGCATGTACCCAATAGCACCTGCCCACAAGCGACGATCGGATGGGAGACCTGAGCACGGGAAATCCAATTTCGCTTCGAGTTAACAACGCAGTGGACAAGCTGGAGTCCTAATCGCCCAACGTCGGATTTTACAGTACACGATTCATAACTGGCTGTAAAGTGGTCAGGCTGTCTCAAAGTATGACGATGTCGTCTCCAAATTCTAAATCGGCAACGAAAGCATCGGTTCCCAGCTGAATACCACGGTAGTCGGTGAGCGCTTGACGCATTATCCAATCGATGATGTAGTTGAACTGCATTAGCAACAATGAACAGCCTTGTCTAACACCGGAATTAAGGGAGAAATCATTGGATTCTTCTCCGCAGATACGTATTCGGGGATGAGTATCGGAGTAGCGTGAGCTCATGAGGCTGACAAGCTTCCGCTTGTAGTATAGACCATAGCAATTCTCTGTCAAATGAGCTGCATTAGGTTGCTGAAATTTGTGCCGATGTTCTATTACTCTGCGGAGGATGATAGTTTGATCCATGCATCCTCTACCACGCGAAAGCCTCCTTGACTGGAGCGTGTTCACGAGTCCCGCATCGCTGAGAAGCGGTTCAACAAAAGCACAGAAAATATCTTGGCTGCCACGGTAGTTTGCGCACACAGTCCTGTCATCTTATATTGGAAGAGGGGGTTATACTGACATTCCTTAGTCCGCTGAGAATTGTTCTCTTTCGCAGTTTGAGCAAAACAGGGCTCGTAGTGGCTCGAGCAGTGTTGAAAGGCATGATTTATATATATCCGATGTGAGGGTGATACCATCCCAGCTTTTTTGTGCGCACCCCGCGATTGGCTGCGCTACATTTTGTAGTGGACCTGATCAGTGTCATTTTGGAATTATTCTCAAAATCAGCACGTCACCCAGAATCCACCGCTCGAAGGAATCACCCACCCAGGATTAAAAAACAGCTCGTTTTTTTGCAAGCTGGTCGAGATTAAGTTGGACTAGAAAACGCAAGCGCGCCGGCTGGCAGACTACCCCGGTCACAAAACCCGCATTGGTCAGCACTAACACGCGGTCCCTTTTTGGAAAGATGTCGTTTCTAACCAATGTTGTGAACTCTCAAATTAACATGAACACCTGTAGGACCTGTATTCAAGAATCTTTGTTAAATGGAATTATTAAAGACGAACTCATTCTGCTTGGGAATTTAAGTGCTTTCGTCAAGACAGAGAACAGTGCAAGAGGACAGGTGGTGGTGTGGTTACGTACATCCATTCCCAGTGATCTGGCACGTTATTTCCACTTTCTCTTGTAACGATATTGACTGCGTAGTTGTTAAATGTCATCTTGAATTCTCGCTTTTTTTCCATACATTGTGGGCAGTAATCTATACATAGCTCCCTTTTGCTCCCAGGGAGATATCAACCTGGTCTTTGACGCTTTTATACCCGTTCTGGTTCCATTACTATTTGACTATTTATGCATTGTTGTCAGTGATCTTAAACATGCACCTACGTACCCCTCGGGTGCTTTTGATTTAACAGACCTCTATCTTATCCCATCTAGGGGAAACGCTGTTTCAAGCAGATTTATCACCAACAATCCCGAACGTTTTTCCACTTACAATTGGAAGCCCCAGTTCCAACGAGTGATCACGTTCTCATTACCGTCGGACTGGAAACCTATTCACGTTCAGCGCACTGTTCACTCGTCAGGACAAAACAAATAAAAGTCAAATATAGAAACCCATCATCAGACCACATTTTCCTATCTCAAAGGTCCCTTCCCATAACTGCCTTGTGTTTTTCTTCCGATTGCTCGCTCTGCCCACTAGACTTATTAACGAAGACATTGAGTGTGGTATTTTACTTGTCTCGTCCTATGAAGATTGTATTTCTTAACGACAAAAGAATAGCTTTTCCGTTGCTTAAATCTCTCAGAAGGCAAGAGCAACATACCCACAAACAAAACACTCAAGCCTTTGTGAAACAACACTCTGTCCTGATCAAACAAGAGATACAACGGCTGAATACGACATTTGCTACTAGTTCTTTTGCAACACTAATAGCGAAATTCTCTGGCTCCCGTGTGAAGAACAGGCCCCGTCAAAAAACGATATAGATACCGAAAGCCCGAACACCACATTTATGCATCCTTCCATCCTGCATTCCTTCTGCTCCCTCAGTTATAGAGCCATTTTCCTCAGAAGTCTTTAAGTAACTTCGAACCACGAAACCAACTTCTGCTGTGGGTCCAGACGGCTTATCCTCTCCTGTTCTCAAACCTGGAGCAAGTCCACTATCCCGAATTATGATATTCCTTATCAATAAATCTGTTGATGTTGGTGCTATTCCTACCCTCCTGGAAATCCGTGACAATAGTGTCTATTCCCGAACATTCTACTTCCAACATTTTTCCAAAATGCTTTCGTCCAATCGCTTTCACTTCTCCTGCGGTCAAGCTGACCGAGCGTGAAATTCCTTAGCTGATTTCGTTCCCTATTTGTTGTTCTCAACGTCCCCTATCAGCTTGTGTACAAACCCAACAGGTGCACTATGGATGTAGTAGCTTCAGTTTGCAATTTCACTTCAAATAACTTAAATAGTACCGTGAAATCCGTCCGTTGTATTTTCCTCGACTATTCCCCTGCTTTTGACTCGGTTGCCCGTTCTCTACTTCATCAAAAGCTAGAGTCTTTTCGCTGTCCCATTTCTCCACCCTCGTGGTTGAAAGACTAAATTTCCAATAAACTCAACCTACCATAGTTGGTACAAGTTTATCGGGTCTCTTGACTACCAACTCTAGTGTTCTTCAGAGTGCCGTCCTTTCCCCTTATCTCATCATCACATACATTAGCAATTTGAACACTGCAGCACCTGCACGACTTTTTAACTACGCTGATGACGTGGTGCTCTGTCAATCTAACTTCAAACAACCAGACTTTATCGCTTTTTCCGAGGATTTACACAATATTTAGACTTTTTCGTCTGATTCCGGACTACATCTGGACACTTAAATGTCTTGAGTGGGATTTTTTTCTTTTCTTGTTCCTCTTAACCCAATGAGCAATCGATCATTAACAATATCCCCGTTTCCAGAGCTGAATCGGTAAAATATTTAGGCGTTACAAGCAGCAGCACCAATTTAAAGTGATCTCATATTTTTGATTGTATTAAAAAACTACGCAGGCTAAGGCGGTTTGGCGCCATATGAACTGTCATTTTTTTCTTTGCCCATCAACGTATTCTCCCAGTCTTACTTTACTGCTCTCCCGTAATCTTTCCTGGTCTACCGCGGCCTGGCCATTATCCGTTGTGTTCCTTTGATTTCCATTGGCTCTCTTATCTCCAAAGTTTGTGATTTTCACATTGCAGCCTGTGAAACATCCGTCAAAAACATTCTTGCGGACTCCAACTGTCCCCAGTATCACCATCATCGTCCGGTGGTAAACAGCAGAGTAAGTCCCACTGAACACTGTCTTTCTCTTGTACGTAGAAATAGAAAGAATGAATATACAAGTAGTTTGTTATTGCATCTGGATGACAGGACAAAATTTCCCCGGAAGCACACCAACGGCTTCGCGGTTGTTATCGCTCATCAGGTACGCGTACCCGGTACTCCTCTGTCCAATAATTCCCACACTTGAGCACTCCACATTAGTTTTACCTCTTTGATCTCATTTGAATCGTGAGGAGCGTGCATGGACGGAGTGTCCATTTTTTGAATCACAAGGTGATTCTTCGAAAGTTATTTCGTCGGTTAGTCAAGGAAAACCTTCGGAATATACAAGGTGGACAGAAAGTGAACCAGCAGCTATCTGCATGCCTTTCGCATCCCTCCACACGTTCCGCATTTAGACTTATCCCCTCCTGCACAAATATCTATCTCAACTCTATGGTGTCTTACTTAGTACGTGCTCTGGTTGACAGGATCAGAGTCACAGAGGAACTTCACATGAAACCCGGTGGTTGAACCAGTTTTTTTCTGCGGTATTTATTTTTGATTCCTTATTTCGACGAAGTAATGATCAGTTGCCCCTTTTTGGCTGAAACGGGGGTCTGTAAACTTGATAAAGTTCTCGATATAATAATAATAACATTGTAGCGCTCACTCTGGATTGTTGGGTTTTGGTTCACTGAGCTTATTGCGGGATGGTTCAGTAAAGAATCGAAGTGTTTGGTCCATCGTTGCACCTTTTGAGCATTCTCATGAATAAGCGTTCCGGCAGCGTCGCGAAGCAGGGGCCCTGCTGACTGTCGCCTTCAAATCCCACAGTATGCTCGGGAGTTGGTATCTCAGATTTCGAGATAGCTACTCGCTCTGAACGCTTCTTGAAATACCCCCAAGTGACCGCGCCTCTTAAATAGCCTCTGCTGACGAAGTCTTACACACTACCTTCTCGTGGCAGAGCTGTTTTCACTAAAGTGTGAGGACGCAAGTGAACGCCCGGCGGCCCCCACCAGCTTGACTGATATTCAGTCTCGAGGAGCTGGATAAGCCTCGATTCCAAACCAACCACGAACGGCGTATGAAGCATACAGCACCATGCTCACCGGCATCTGTGGCGGAGAGGTGTACAGCGTAACCAGGATGTGCAGCCTCATTCGAAAAGCGTATGAGCTGAGTTCAGTTAAGAAAAAAACACTACCATACACTGAGTGTGGTGGTTCTGGTTGCTACCTCTTAGCGGCAACCATAACAAGAAATAAAGAAAAAGAACACCAGTATGGAAGGAGTAACAGGAGGACTACAAATACTGATATCAAGTCGGTAAAGAAAGTTTGTGGATACAAGAACGCCATTGATCGCGACACTGAGCCCTGCCCTCCAATGTATCCAGCCACAGTGGAAGGGTCACTTTAACGCCATTCAGGAAAATGAACTTCTTTGGTACATCTTTCAGCAAGAGGCAGCGCCAAATATCTGTGTAGTCGACTGAGTCAAACACCATTTTAAGATCGAGAAAATCGGAGATAATGGGTTTACGTAAGCTGTGGCTGTGTTCTAAAATTTGTCAGAGAGTGAAGATGAGATTAACTCAACCTCAACCAGGTCTAAATTCAACTTGCTTCTCGCGCAAGATCTGTTTGCGAGTGTTAGATAAGCGATGCGGAGTAATACCAGCGAGCAGTTTAGACGTGATACTAACCAGACTTATTCCCCGGTGGTTTTCACAGGAGGAACTATCACCTTTCATGTAAATCGATTCGATCTTCGATTCACACCAACCCTTTGGGACTTGTTTCCTCTGCCATATTTAACGGAAGAGTTCTGCGGACTCCAGTGACAATACAAAGCCACCGTTTTTGAAAAAAGGAGGCAACCTATCCGACCGGCCAGCCTTATGTAGGGCACACTGGATCTCTGTCCATCGCTCTTCTGGAGCCTGGCGATTTGACTGTCTCGATAACCAGGCGGATAATCCCGCTTGGAAAGCAGATCGATGGTTATCGTCCAGTAGCAGCTGCGAGGGATGGTTAGCTTTGGTGTTATTTCGGCTACCGACGAGACGCAGGCTGAAATGCATGCGGACAAGAGCGTAATCAGTGTCCACAGACATGGACCAAAATGGTCGACACTTTTGAAATGTTTCGTACCAGCGGTAACCGATAGCAATATGGCCGATCTGAGTCCATCGCTGTGAAGCCGCAGGAAGACGCCAGGTTAGCCGGAGCCGCCTTTTTGTGCGACAAGTTTGTACACGTTGGAAATAGGGACATAGTTGGGTGAATCGGTCATCGTTAGCGCTTTCATCGGCTGGGACGCCAAATCGGCGTCCTATCTTCCTATCCATCTCGTCCAGGCTTTCCACTTGAGCACTGAAATCACCACCAACAACCATTATATCCGTAGAGCGGACTCTGTGGAGCAGTTAAGACAAATCTTGGTAGGAGGAGAGCTTCAGTCAGTTGGAGCATTTACAGAAACGATAAACAACCATCAATCAAACGGAACTGAACAGCCACTCACCGGTCCCCAGTGGGATTCATAACCCGCGCTCCGTCCCGGTACCTCGAGGGTTAAGCTTCGGTTGTGAAACCCTACGAAAACCACCTGCATTGGCTCGAGCAACCCGGTAGTGCTGCGCCCGCAAACTAAACCATGATCTCTTACATAAATTCGCTTTCGTCTCATGCTCTCTCACATTCTATCACTACTGCAAAATCACATGCTCACCCGCCACCACACGCAGAACCCAACTCTCCTCTCCCCACCTCCAGCTTTAGTGTATACCCTCCAAGTCACTTCAGCACAGCGAAACCGCCTCACTACCGGCGCCCGTTGTGACCAGACATCCGCCAGAACCATCTCCCCAACGATTGTCACAGCGAATGACACTAGAGCCTATCTTTCTTCAACTTTACCTACGATTTAAATTGGTTACCTTCAACGTTCGCCCGCCTATGCAAATTGGACAACAGGGGAGTCTAGCTCGCACATTGGAATCGCTCTCGATTGACATCCGCTGCGTCTCAGAAACAAGACCTCAAGACACAAGCTCTGCAATCACACTAACGACCCAAGCTAATCCAAACACCAAGTTCTATCTACGCCTTTTCGGAGAGCCGGACGCTATAATAACCGGCCAGATCCGTGTTGGAATTGCTCCGAACAGTAGAGCTGAGGCGGCCATGTCGAACTGGGTTCTCGTCAACAGCCGATTTAGCGCAGCCCGGCTCCGAGGTTCTTGCCGTGACTAGACATCAAGATCACACACATTGCTTGTCATTTCCACCTACGCCTCGACAGACCGCAAACCGCAGCCTGTCGAAGATGAATGCTACCAACTTCTGCAACTTCATATGCTTCTACGCACAGCACACCGGATAGATAATGAGATCTTCACCGGGAATCTTAACGCGCGCATCGGCGGCCCGGCAGCGAGTGAACGTCACCTGGGAAGGCAGTTTGGCCTCGACTTTAATCGTCCGGACAACGGGGATAGATTGCTGACATTATGTGTTGATCACCAGCTTTTTCAAGCAAGCACAAACTTTCGCAACTCCAAACAGCATGCCACCACCTAGCGTCCCCCTTTCTCAACATGGAAATGGTTTCCAACCAACCACGCAGCGATTAGCTACCGCCGGCGCGGCGGCGAGCTACATTGTCGCTCTTTTGGGTCAAACAGCCCCTATCCCGGTCACTCATTGGTCCGAGCTACGGTATGCTTGTGATTTAGGAGTTGTAGAGTACGAATCATGCTCACCTAAATATCAACAAGCTGAACAAGCCTCTAGTGCAGGAAGCCTTTCAGACTACGATGGCCCAGACACTGGAATCCACCGCTCCACCTGATGTCGAAGAGTACTGCGAGGGACTGAAAGAAGCCTTACTGAATGCCGGCCTAGCCAGTAGCGGTACGGCCCATTATCGGATTTCTTCAAACTGTACACTAACATTCCCCGCTGCCATGTCATCTGTCGACTTCCACGTGGCTTCTTCCACTCTCGAGAAGGAACGGAAAACAGGGCACGGTAGACGTGTGTTTGCCATCCGTAACAGGTGTCCTAACCAACAAAGTCTACTAAGATGGATACGCTGTGATAGAATATTCTCTGAACTGGTACCCAACACTCGATTTCTAACCCTAGTATTGCTCACGCCGTCATTCCACCTAATCTCAGCAGTACTGCGCAAATATCGATGGTCGAAAACCTGAAGACGACGAATATCCTCTGCACACAGACTTCATGTCTCACAACCATACAACAGAACTGGGAGTGCAGTGGCACAGTATACACAAACTTTCACCTTCTGCGAAATACCAGGTCACCGTCACAAAGGCTTCAGTCCAGCGCAAGCTGCTCGAGCCTTGGATATGTGTGATCGCCTCTACTACCATACTTCCATTCGTCGTTATACTGCTGCCGAGGTAAGTGAAGCCATCGACATTCTCTCCTCGGAACCGTTGACACGAACATCATGGAACATCAATTTACACTTTGGAGGTACATGCCGAATGGACCTACAGCTTTCGCGAATCCATCTAGTGCACGTTGCGCATGTTCCTTGCACTCGAACAAGCAGACAAGGCCGCCGGCATATCCTAGATCACACAGCCTTTCACTACTTCCTTATTCGACGCCCACGTCTTGAAGATTTCCCAAGGCATTCTCCACTACCTTGTCCATGATAAAACTGAGCAGGAATGAAGAGGCAGGACATTCTCGCCCCATAACAACGGAATATGTTCCTCTTTTCAAAAGTCATGGATCAAGGTGGTAAGTGATTTTACCAATGCACCACCACCCATTTTGAAAAGAACTGGAGTGAGTTCGTCAGGACCGGCCGCTTTCGGTCGCTTCAGTAATCGAATACATGACTCCACTTCCACTTCCGATGGGGGCTCAAGTGATACTCCCCAAGGAATCACAGTTGTTGACAGAAGTAACCACATTAGTGCGCAGTCAGCCAAACTGCTCTTCGGAGTATTCGGCCCAACGGTCCAGCCTTTGCTCTTTGCCATGAATAGGCACTCCATTTCTATCGCATATGGTTTCACTGACTGGGGTTCGCCATCCACCGGTGTCCCGAATAAGTTCGAACGGTCTTCGACTGTTACCTGAAGTAGCTTCTACCTCGATTTCTTCGACTACCCTGACCCGCCAATTTCCGCGATCATTCTTAAGGCTTTTCGTAACTTGCTTCTGCATGTCTTCGTATCTTATTCATTTCCTTACAGTTCGAGAGCTGACGCTTTTGCTCTATTAGCCTGATCGACTCTTGCGAAATCCATTGTCTCTGATGGACATAGGATCTGGGACCACAGGCGAATCCTGCTGCCACGTGCATCGCCTGCTGGATATGGGCCCAACGCTCATCAACATTACTGTTCGTCGAAGTTCCTAGCTCATGTACTAATTTGTGTTCATAACGGATGCGGGCTTCTGGATCAGAAGAATGTTGAACGGCTAACCGGGTTTGCGATTTGCGTCGATGACCATGGAGCTGGAGAGATAATCGCATTAAAACTAATGCATGGTCCGACTCTACGTACGTGGACCAGTAGGATCTGCAGTTCCTGAAAGAACTGCAGCACCTGTAGCTTCCTGCGATATGATCGATCTGACTCAGAATAACTGTAGCGTTAGAGCACCATGTCGCCGTGCGACGCAAGCTGTGTCGGAAGTCTGTACTAGACAAGAATAACCGATTGTCTGCACAAAACTAGGGAGAAGTCTATCTCCGTTATCTGTGCGCTGAGAGAGTAAGGTACAACGCTCACCTAAACAAGCTTCTGACGCATTAAGTTTGCCAACTTGTGCATTAAAATCACCAGCCAGCACTACAATGTCAGAGCCTTTGTTCCTGCGAACGAGGGTGGCGACTCCATCGTAGAACTCATCCTTCTGCATGTCAGAGCTGCAGTCTGTTGGGGCGTATACCGAGATCACAAACAAACTACGCTTAACACAGCTTTCCTTTCAAACACCTTATGACGCCTGTAGTCCTGCAGCACACAATCGACAATTACCCGGGATCCAGTCTAAGAGGACAGCCTCAGCCTTGTCAGTCAAGACTATTCCTACACCACGTTGATCCACAGCTCTAGCTGTTCCGTCTTTTGAAGTGTGCAGGAAATACCTCGATGAGATACTAGCAGCAGTTAGTTAAATCACGATACTCGAATCCTGGGTACGCGTTACACTTACGCAGCAGACATCCATTGTCAGAGAATTATTTTTAGCGCTAGGCATGCCCGCTGACCGGCTTGTATGAGTGTACGCACGTCAAAAGAGTCAAGATTCAGAGGTTCACGTGGCTTGGGAAAATGTGAATTATGAGACTGAGGATTATTTACAACACTATTTGACGATGAGCCGTTGCGAGTATCGGGTGTTATCAGTGGGAGCATTATGGGTGGATAGAGGGGGCAAAGAGAGGTGGTTGGGCATAAAAGACAAAAGGTGAATGTAAATATTTATTTGATTCGGACAAATAGATTCGGCTCGCCATATCGAGGAACGTCGTTAAACTGGTTTAGTCCAGGCCCCATGCTCTCTATCCCAAATCCATCTTGTATTAACCAAACTATTTGCTTACCTTTCATGCATTGTCACCACTAAATCCCATACCGACCATAGCCTTGGCTTCCTCACCCGCGAAACAATTGTTGTTCAGTCATGTTGCGTCATGCAGTTCTTTTTAGTCTTTTTTCTACGACAAGTGTCGACTGACCCTAATTCTCATGATTCCAATTATTGTTCTCACTTGATCGAGTTTATCGCTTACGCAACCTTTTTCCCGGTTTTGGAATGATCCATGTCGTAACTGTCTGGGTTCTATGACGAGGCACAAGCGTTTGAACGGAATTATTCTTTCCTCGCAGTCTGCTTCATACGTGTGAACGACTGGATTTGGCCGTCTCTCTATGAACTCGCCCTTTCTCATAACCACGTTGTTCCGCTTGTACTATACCCACGATAGTGTGAGTGTGTTCTCTCGAATCATTAATTCTCTTCTGTTCGTTGGCTGGTCAAAATGCCCCCGTAAATAAAGACCTACTTTGTAAACCACTTGACTCGTTCTTGCATTGCCGTCCCGAACGTTTCCTGTTTATTGTTGCTTGGGCGTCTTGAAGCTTTTCTTGACTGTATTGATTCTGTGATCGGTTTGTCCACAATTTAAGGCATGCTATTGTTACTGTTTGACACGTAGTAAAGCAAGCCGGTGTTCTCTGTCTTGGGGCTTCGGGTTCGTTTATCTGCGTGTTATTCCCTTACGGGACGAAAATCCTGTACAGTAAATTAAACACGCAATTCTGAGCAGCAGCCCACTTATCATTACCCATCCCGTTCGATACAATGAGCAGTGCGGTCCTGATTATCCTGCGAGACGACCGATGCAGTGTGGAATTCTTTATATTCGTGCAGTTCATGGGAGACGTTCGTCGGGTACTGCTAAGGTGTCCAGCCGCTAAGCAGGAGAACGATCAGGGTTCTCAATCAAAGCCTTTAGTTCTAACAAAACCCCGTCCGAAAGGAAGCTGAGTGGAAGCCAATTTGCTTGGATGAATTATTCCTCCGTTGATTTTACCAACTGAGTTGCCAGCTCAAACCAGCTGCCAAACCGAAGGACCAGGAGACTGCTCTCCAGTCCTCTACCCATTACCCTCCCAGGTATGATTGAACCTCCGGTTTGAGGTAAGCCAACTTGGATAGCTCTTTGGGTCGCTGAGGCGCGCAAGCCGTGATGCCGCGTCAAAGTGCAATCTCATTTGCGATGGACTTACCTACAACCTCTATTTCTTTTTAGAAACAAGATCAATAAACTGGTTCTAACGTGAATGTTCTCCCACAATCCACTTTTACAATATGTCTTCTGATTATGGAGTCTACCCCTTATGCTGTAATTCACTTTGCGTGTAATAGAAAAGTTTGGAGAAGCGTCCGATGACAAAGAATGAATTTTTTTCACATAAGTGTCTGGCGGTTGTCGAATTCACAATCTGTGCCTGAGAGGCGACACAGGCGTGCATTGCTCGATTGAGCCGGTTAATCCACCAGGTTTCAGTTTTAGTTTCAGTTTATTCAACCATTAACCTCGCACTTCGGTGCTCTGGTTTCGGTTGCTACCTTCCGGTATCGTCCGGTAAAGGGGAAAAATAATAGAAGCACAAAGAGTGATGAAGATCCAAAAAATCAAAGTATCATGCGGAAATTAAAAGGACAAGGAAGGAGTCCGAATGCAACTACACCACTGGCCGTGACACCTAGCCATATCACTTAATATCTCCAACCATTTAGCAGGTGGGTCCACCAGGTAATACGCATCGAAACGATCGGATGGAAAACAAGAACAAAGAACTAATGAGACAAGATGACGGACTGGGTCTGGAATTGCTGGTGTGTATGAGAGAGGACAAGCCCATAAAACGACTCACAAGGCAATCTAAAGCAGCTGTACACACAACATTTCCAGCAGATAATTGGTATGCAAGTGAAGAAAAAATGGTAAGTTAAAAACAGGTACCCCCGAAAAATCCACAGGCGGCGACCAAAAATAAAGTTGATAAGTAAAAAATTGCACATCCTTACAAATTGGCAACGATGCACAACTTACCTTCGCTGGCATCACTATCTGAACCGTCGGAACTCAAATCTGAACTTGAAACTGTCTCGGTGAACAATTTTCCCAGTTGAATTTCTCGTTGAGGACGCAATAGTGCCACCAGAGCAGCGAGGATGTCATCGGCAATGTCGAAATGCATCAAATCGCGAACCAATTCGATGACTGTGAAATGGAACAGACATAAAACGATCTCGTACAGATGAGCAGAAATTATACAATACAGACCAATACGGAACTGTGTTCGAACGAAACTAACCTGGTGAACCCAACTTTTACGAGTCGTAGGACAGATTAATTAATACTTCTAGTGATGTTAAATTAGAGCTTACAATACGGAGGACAGTAGAATCTACCATCCGTCATATCACACCGGAGCTGAATACGGTCGTTTTTGTTGTTGAACAAACTCAGGATGTGGATCAGTGCTTAGTGCCTGATTCCGTTTAAAAGGCTTCTAATCAGGTACTGGGCGAAACGATTCTGGTGGATATTACTCATTCAGGATACGGATGAGAATGTAGTAGAACAGAATTTGAAATAAGAAACATCAATCGGCTGAATAGTGTTATGAAAACAAGATCATAGGTGGCGGTTTACGAGCACAAGTTATATCTCTAGGAATTGCGGAAGCGGATCTTGTGAGCTCGACCCGAGTAGACTACCACATCTTGCGGCTGGAGCGGTAGACACGTGATAAAACACACTTCGGAAGCTGTTCGAAGTTGACAAAGAGAAAGGCAGTTAGGAAAGACCGAGTTGTATGGCATCAGAAACAGAATTCATCAGCACCGGAAGAAGATACAAACCGCGACATACTTCCGTTCTGTTTTAATACATTGAATAAAATGGACCCAGTACTTCAAGAATAGTACTATCTAAAATTTGCGTCACACAACTGCCTGTTTTCATAGATCAATACAATGTGAACGTCTAATATTTCGAACTAAGTTAGCTTACCTGCGGACTGAACTTCTAAATGTAAAGATTCGAGCAAATAGATGATCCGATCGATCAATGCCCGATTAGCAGTCTCGCGAGTGGCCTGAAAAGAAGATATTGTTCAGTATCCAGTTACCCTGTAACACACTGAAATATATGCAAGTAAAAATGTAGACCAGTGGTGAGCTAAATCCCTAATTCCCTTCCAGAGCATGCAGTAGCAATGAATAGTGCGTGTCATCATTCCTCGGGAAAAAACACGGCCGACTTCACGAAGGAAAAGGGTAAGAATACCCACAAATTGCATCCTATTAATTGGAAACAGTTGTAGACAAACGTGTCAGATAAATTTACCAGAGTAATTCGGCAAACGGTTTCAACTATCAGGTGAATCATGATTAGTTTCCAAGGATAAATCCCTTAAAATTCAAAAAAGAACTAAATTCACTGAGAACTATATACTGGCGGAATAGCGCACATGTTTACAGAAGATAAGATGGACATGGATAGACATTCAAGAAAAAACCGGGGGACTTTGTATGTACTGTTAAAAGATGAAATTTGGATGTATTACATTCGGGTCGCAATATTCATTGGATTCCAGGGTTTAGAATCTGCCAAGCATGATGATGATACCAAGCACAAAAGCTGTTAGTTAAGTTAATTAAAAAAGTGGCGTGTCCCCGGGATGTTTACATGTATGACCCATGAAGTAATTATGGGATCGTCCGTGCACGAACCGATGCCGCGGTCAACTATCCTTCACAGTTGCTGATGGACGATGATTATCGATCTATCTTCCCAGCAGAACTATCCATTGAGTAAGCAACGCAACCAGATGCCCAGAATCTAAATGAGCATTGAACACAGATCGAGTAGATCCCGTGTGAGGCTGTTAACGTTGCTCACTGCTCCCGAACCACATACATACTTATCTACACACATTGGGGTTGACAAAACTCCTCGGCTTGATATGAAGAAGGAACAAATTTTAAAGAATCGATGTGAATCGTTAGTAGCATCGAACTATAGAAAGGTGGCAGGTCTTCCTGTGAAAATCACAGGAAAATAAGTCTGATTCTTTAATCTTTTATTTGCTTCCTTTTTATTATATAACAATAGTTCACTATTTCAGGAAAGGGGTCACGACCAATTTTAAAGGTTGTCAATCGGTGAGTAACCGGCAGCGATGCAAGAATGGAAACCTGAGACCAAAGTGCCTGAAACTCCATAGAGTTGACTTTTTTTACTACACATGAAGTGGATTACAGCGTAACGGATAAACTCCATACTCAGAAGACATACTGTAAAAGTAGGTTGAGGGGGAACATTCACGTCAGAACCAGTTTATTGATCCTGCTTGTGAATGGAGAAAGGTTGAAAGTGGGTGGGAAGACAGAAAGACGGAGAATGTTCCATAACTTAACGGTACGGGGAAAGAAAGAGGATTGAAAGATAGAAATGCGACATCTAGTGACAGAAACTTGGCAGGGATGGTCAGTTGCCTGGGTGCGTGATGGTCGGGGAAAAGCAGGTTATTAAAACCCCCTGCACGTAGCAAACGATCCGAGTGATGATCACTTTCACCTGGATGGAAGTGGATTCGTCCCTGCATTGTAAAAGTCTAACTTCTTTTTATTACATGTTTCCGCGTGAGTCCAATGGAGGGGGTATATATCCCATAGCCACGAAGGCCCAATACACTATTAGGGATAACCGGCAACCAGACCCTGAGACTTGGAATGGAGAACAACATAAGGTCCCAAATAGGTCAGATGTGGTACCGATTCAGACGACGGTGGGAGGTTCGAAAAATTTCGACACAAATAATCAGAAGTGAGAAAAAACCGGAGTGAAAACTGAAGGGATACACTGAATCGCAGAAAACGTTCTCACACAGTCGGTCATAGCATCACTTTTTGTTGGGTGTGTATATAACCAGTGAAACTGATTTCGAAGAACTGCAATATGGGTTGATTTATTTGATGTGGCACACGATGCTAATATCCGCATTTCATTTGTAATGCGTAGGTAGAATCATATTGAAGTGCATCGAAAAAAAACACTGTGTCATCTAATGTTATATGTACGTGTTTAATTTTCGGCAACAGCGTTATCAGAAATGATGGTAGTCAATTGACGTTCCTACTGCCGTGGGTACCTTTTCTCAGGACTGATTTACGATCGATTGTAAACCGGTAACGGAAACGTCGACTGACTAGCGTCACTTCCAACAACACTGTGTTACTGCACATCAAGAACTTACAAAAAGACAGGAAAATTCACAATCTGCTGTGCTATGTGAACAGAGATAACCGACGACATTAAGTGTGCACCCGAAATCATTACTGGGTTTTGAGGGCCAAATAAAGAACGAACACGTCATTCGCTTCGAACGATCCCACCAAAACAACGTGACACAAAAAAAATCAAGGCCTTTTATCCCCCCCCCCCCTTCAGGTATATGTTCAGTCTGTAAGACGTGAAACTGCATCGGACCAAAAGCAGATTTGTTCGATGTAGAAAACACACGTTATAGACTGACAAATGAACGCAGATAGGTAGACGGACAGACGAAGTGAAGTAAACACATAAATGGACAACAGCAAAACCGAGACATACAATGAGAGGACGAAGATCGGAAAAACTGCAGACGACCGGTAGACTATTACTTAAGAGGAAACGAACCTCTGACACATTGCTAAAACATCATGAAGGATTCCGGTGGGGGGTTGGTTGGTCAGATGGTGAGGATGGAATCAGAAAATAATGAAGACGGGCAAGTGTGGAAAAAACGGGTTTTAAGATTTGACATCGTGTGTGTGTATGTTTGTTTGTAAGTCTATGCGTTGCTCAATATTCAATGGGAGAAACAATCAGTTTCGATCGACCCATACGGGGCAAAATCAAGCAATAAACAACTGAAGAACAATCCGAGAGGTAAAACAATGACCAGGGTTGCAGCGACGAATGGACAACGGTTGAGCGCGAGAAAAAAAATTGGACAAGTGGTTAATGGGATGTAGGAACGCTTGAACAACTAAGCTCTACTATCGATTATAACTCGTGACTAACCTGTGGGTCGTTTGTAACCACCGGTTGCACAAAACAGTATTCAGTCTCAGTATCAAAAAGATATTCAATTGATGGACAAGAGTATCAGATCAAATTTCACCTTATATGATTTATCACGTAGTATCAACACTCAACTTACCACTGAAGATCACAGAAGCACTGTATGGGTGTTTCTTCCTAAGTAGGAATCTACAGAGGCGAAAATTCACCGAACCCCGACTGGGACTCGAACCGGGGATGAACGACTGGGGCGAAAACCTAGGCTATCTGGACTGGCTCTCAACGGCATCTTGAACATATGCCCGCGGGGTGAGGTGCTTGACCAACAATCATTCACTCCGGGTTCGAGCGTCGATGCGGGATCGGTGGAGATGCACTGCTGCTGATTCTTAACAAGGATGAAACAGCTGCACAACGCTTCAATGGTTTTCAATGGTGGGTTGAGGGTAGGTGCTGCACGATGAATAATTTCATGGGAACAAAAGTAATCTCAACACTAGTAGCGGATTCCATCCGGCTTATTCCTCTCGATTGTTGCAGGCTTGTGGAATGAGCAACTCAAAGCAAGTTGGGCCGCAAACTCACGTCGTTCAGCATTGGTGACACATAACTGAAATTTCGATAACGTATCGCCATGAAGATCCACAGAGCTTCAAGATTTTGACAAACTTAGCCCTCTGTGGATCCGGTGTAATATCTCACCGTAAATCAAGAGTTAAATGAAAACTGTGATAGTTGCATTCGTGTTTTTCAGGGATCGAAAATACAGCCGTTAGGGTAGGAGATACGCGGGAACTGCGTCTCCGAGCAATTGCTCAATATATATATATATATATATATATATATATATATATATATATATATATATATCGAACCAGGTGGGAACACCGTATCTGCAGTGCTGACGTTAGACACTCGGTGCGGGGAACCAGTGGTCATTCATTGGAACAAGCAATTAATCGAAACAGGTTAACACAGTTGGAAAATGTGTTGCGCATGCACACCCTGAGACTTCCCGGGTATCTTTGTTCTCCGAGGCAGGTAGTGGTTGGAATATGGGTCAACGTGATCAATCCATGACATGGCTAGAAAAAAATATGAAAATATTGACCAGGGAACTTGGTCAACTGGGACATGTCATATCTCTGAGTTGGGACCCATGAAACCCGCTTATCAGATGATTGGAAACATCAAGTGGTACGGCTACGTATTCCGGCCAGTAGCGTGACACGATTCGGTTTCTATCTTTGTCTTTGTGATTTCTGCTCATTACTTTGTTCTCGATCGTTTTTTTCACTTTACGCTTCTGCCCATTCTGCTTCCAACTGGACGATGCAGTGAGATACAATCTAAAACCAGAGCACAGAAGTGCGAAATTGACGGCCGAAAGAACAGAGTTGAACACAGCATTATTGCCGTTCAGCATAATGCCCTATCCGAGCAACTGGGGGGTATTCTTATCTGCTCAATTACATTTACCGGCTATTACATTTCACGCAAAAGCAGCATGAGCACTCGCTTCGGTTGATGCTTCTTGCTTTTCAAGGGATGAGGACAGTCGCTAGAAACGCTGAGAGATATGAATCAGGTTAGAATTTGGCGGTGTCAATGATGCACGGCCTGTGAGTGGAATTCCCGAGTTCCGTAATTTTTTAATTGTATACGTTTGCGTGAGTGTAATGGAAAGGGTACATTACCACATGGCAATCGAAGGCCCATTGCAATAATGAGAACAACGGATGACCTGACCCTCAGAACTGAAGCCATAGAGAACCACCACCCAAGGTTACAAACAGGAAAACCGCCACCAAAATGAAGACTAATCGCGAAAAAACGTTAGTTCAGGCTC
This sequence comes from Fasciola hepatica, assembly GCA_948099385.1. Taxonomy (NCBI): domain Eukaryota; kingdom Metazoa; phylum Platyhelminthes; class Trematoda; order Plagiorchiida; family Fasciolidae; genus Fasciola; species Fasciola hepatica. Next base: position 5,904,172 of record CANUEZ040000100.1, read on the forward strand.
ACTAAATAAATGGCCACGGACGAGCACAAAGAAGTGCTCAAGAATGTGGTAGGTCTCCCACCCGGCAGGCACTAACCCTCAAAACGCCACATATTTCTGAGCACAGCACTACAACGTGGAAAATGTGACTTGCCACTATATGTTGTCACTGCCCCTTGTCGTGAAACACACTAAACAAGGTAATTCAAAGGAAGCACATGGATCTCTGCCGGTCACCGGTTCGTCCGGAACATTCCTGTTGACTTGAATGTCGCACTCAGTTATGCAAAAGCTGGAGATGCATCCTAGAAAAAAGGCCTACTCTGGACTGGACGACCGATTAGTACGACATACCGCAGCAACCAAAAGAAATTACGTAGATCCCAATTCTTTTACGAACAATATTTTCACACCTTTTTGCGTTGCCCCTTTTTCTTTGTGGGGTGTTGGCCCTACGCTTAACGCCAGGCTCCGTGTATAATAGTGATAATGATAATAATAAAAGTAAAAACAATATTAATACTAATGGGGAGTTTAGAAAACCTGTGCATTATATCATTATTTATATAACAGTCAAATAATAAAGCGTGTTATTCTTCATATAATGCAAATAAACTCGTAGTAGTACACACCTGCAAAACACGAATTGTTTGCAAGGCAAGTTGTTGAGCTTTCGGGGAATGGCACGGAAGCACACCAATCAAACCTTTGTAGACTTGGTCAGCAAAGCGTGGATTGCCTTCGGCTAATATTTCAAGTAAATTTCGTGCCGCCTCTTGTGTCTCCTCTGCGGTGGATTTTGCCATGCATTCGGCAACGGCGCGGATGCCTGTGATTGCAATAGTAAAAGGGGAAATGGCAAATGCCTTCATAATTGAGTTATTTGAAGAAAAATATGAGGTGAATAAGTAAACAGGAAAATATACATGAAATATGGACGGTAGGTCGATTTGAATGAGTATCATATGAATACGGGCGGCGATTTGTTTCTTAAATACTCCCAGTTGTGTTCTAATAATAAGGCAGAGTAGGCGAGTAAGAGTTTCCCATTTGGGATCAAAAAATCTCATCTTCAACTGGGTGGAAACAGGGAGAGATAAGACAGTGAACAGTGATTAGTGGCCACCTCATCTTTTTCTATCAAACCGAGAGTTCACTTATGCACGTACGTTCAGGCTGTGTACCCGCGAGGTGGCGGGAGTGGCATTTATGGGCTACCCTTTGAAAATGTCATACTCTCTTCATCAAAAATATTTACCATTCGGCTATTCTAATGGTGAGGAAAGCATGTTCAGTGATTTGTGCCTCATTTTCTTTCGCTGTACGATAATTCTGAGGATGAGTCGCGTTTAATATCACCACTTATAGCTACTACAACTGTGGTCGTGGAACAGAAGATGAGTAAACGAGAGCTTCTGGGAAAAAGTACGGACAGAAGTTAACTTGGAGTGGGTGCACGATATGGATAGAGTGAAGTACATTAGTTCCACGACAGCTCAGTAAACTTAGCTTGTCGAAAGTGCGGACCCAATGCATCCAAAGTAGCCTTCTCCAGTGATGACGATTATCGTTTTTTTATTAAGTACAAAGGAATTATAGAAAATGAAGAAAATTACAAGATTTTGTTATCGTGAAACGATCGGTTAACAATTACTGCCGAATCTAAACTGGATGGTGGGTATCGTTGATCTACATCTTCATCCAACGATTTCAGAAGAGACGATATATATTCCTCACTGGCTTGAGACCAAGCTCGGTATCAATGTAACAACGTTAATGGAAACACAAAATAACGGGAAGGATAGAGTACAACAGGATCGGAAAAAGCGGCCAATGAATGAAAGCAACGTTTTTTTTTGTTTCCACCGTACACACTTTGATGGCTGTTCGCTTTTTGCTGTGTTTACGGGGAACGGAAGTGCAACAGACCGGCCGCGTAGCATTCGTGCCACTGACTTTTATGCTGAGTCATCTTCCTCAACTTTTGCAACCAGCGACAATCCTCGTCTCCTGAAGCCCAACCCGAACGATGGAAGCACCAACCGAAATCAGTGCTGATGCTCGCTTCTGCATACCCCTAGGTCAAGTCATGGTTTGGCCGCCGCATTGCTTTTTCCAGTCTGTCCAGCATGTGCAAATAAAGCATGGAGAGGAAGACGATGAGCAGGCCTTCGCAAAACGTCAGAGCCATTGGAGACGGTATACAGCGACTGTCTGTACCTAACACACGATGACGAGCTTCGTCATTACTTACACGATGTTTCCATCAGATGCGAGCAATGATTCGGAGATATCAGTGGTCGAATGCAGAAAAACGCCGAGTATATTCAACGCGAAGAAGCCAGGTAGCGAAGCCGTAAAGCAAAACACTACGAACGGCGGCGTTATACACCCGTCCCTTAAGGGCAGTCGGACTTCACGGTGACGCCACAGGTGTAGTAGGTTGGCGAAAACTGCTTTAGCCCTAGCTATTCGTAAATTGATCTTTTCACCAACGCTACCTCCAGCTGTAATCAAGAGATAATACACCAAGTAGATACTTTTTGATATGAAGGCTGATGCAGTTCATCCGGTGATCCAATGACAGATGAAGTGTCTAAACGCACACCGAGGCCACATTTGACTTTTGTCTGCTTCAATCATGTGTTACGCGGATGAGGCACTCCATGGTAAATCAAAATTCAGGATTATAATATATCAATTGAACGAATTCTGTTTTAAAGCTCACAAAGTTAACCGCCGTGGGTGAAAGATGGTAAGATAACTGATAACTGGATATTGATGATCTTGAAGCATTGAAGCACTGGTGTTACCAGTGTATCTATAATTCTGAATAAGGCTACCTAATGGAGACGAAACCTGGAAAATTCTACATAAAAATTAACTGTACGTAAGACTTACCGTAGCATTCACAGATTGTTTCTTTGTATCTCGTCCCAGCATTTGCCACACAGGCAAGAACCTGAAGCGCCCAACGCTTGTCTATTTCCTTACCATGTGGCGAAACGCATAGTTCCTGTAAACACAAAACACCGCCATGTTCGAGAAATTCCAGCAAAAATGTGTGGCTTGAATTCGAATGGGAAATAAGATTGTGAGGGGACAAATTATTTGACACGAAAATCGAGATCATGCTGAATTAAATGAGGTCGAACAAGCAGGTAAATATGAAATGTTCAGCACGATCATCTTTAAAGCCTACATTGTCTTACAAACGGACAGGAAACAAACCTTGCTCGACAACCAAAAGTAATTGCATCAGACTGCTGAACAGATTAAAATGAATCTCGTAAGCATGAGTCGTTATAATCAATACTTTCCGCACAACTGTCGGACTGCACCATTAAGGATAACCGTCAACCAGATTCTTAGACTGTGAGTAGAGGGCCGTATAAGGCCCTAACAGGTCAAGCGTGCTAATCAGCTGGTTACTGTTTCTCACGGAAGCGGTCAGCGTCGGTGGCAGGATTCGAATCTCTGACCTCTGAGATGGTAAATGAACGACCTAAATACCTCGCCCACCACCAGCCTTCCATCAAAGCTGATGAGTAGAAGCGGAGTTCAAAGGCTAAACTTCAGGTATGGAAGTCCGTGATTCGGATCACTCGACAATTACGGTCTCAGAAACCTGGCCGTTAGGGATAGAAGATAAGCAAAGACTGTCATTGGTTGAACACCGCTGTCTTCGCAGCATTGCTTGAATCTGGTGGGAACACCGTATCTGCAGTGCTGACGTTAGACACTCGGTGCGGGGAACCAGTGGTCATTCATTGGAACAAGCAATTAATCGAAACAGGTTAACACAGTTGGAAAATGTGTTGCGCATGCACACCCTGAGACTTCCCGGGTGTACTTTGTTCTCCGAGGCAGGTAGTGGTTGGAATATGGGTCAACGTGATCAATCCATGACATGGCTAGAAAAAAATATGAAAATATTGACCAGGGAACTTGGTCAACTGGGACATGTCATATCTCTGAGTTGGGACCCATGAAACCCGCTTATCAGATGATTGGAAACACCAAGTGGTACGGCTACGTATTCCGGCCAGTAGTGTAACACAATTCGGTTTCTATCTTTGTCTTTGTGATTTCTGCTCATTACTTTGTTCTCGATCGTTTTTTTTTCACTTTACGCTTCTGCCCATTCTGCTTCCAACTGGACGATACTGCGAATCAGTAACTAGAATCAGAGAACAGAGGTGCGAGGTTGATGATTGAATGAACTGAACCTAATTGAATATCGATTATCATGAGATCACTATGTATGCAAAGCAAACATCGATATCTGCTACTAAAGGAAACTTGAAATCGGGTATTCCAACTAGTAAATAAAATCAATCAGCATGAAAGAGCACGACTAGAGATGGGAGAGCTAAAAACTTTCGCTTACCTGCTTGATGCAGAAAGAAAAATATAGAGCGCTTGTAACTGCTCAGTCAAACATGTTCCAGACATGTACCTGATGGAGGAAGTTGGAAAGAGGAATACGGTTGCACAAGACGGTACGTTTGCGTGTGATTATTAAAACAAATACGCACAACGCATTTGAACGTGCTTGTGTTGCACCGACTATCAGAATGGTCTGAATAACTCTTATTAGATTGTTTGTCTTTCTCTGTTCCAACAAGAAATCGCAATACATACTAGCCTTTTGTTAGCGATCCATTCATCATTTGACATGTCTGAGGACGCGAATATACGTTGTGAAACTGGTTTCAAGGGGAACAGTAATGTAATGCATTCTGCAGCAACACCGGAAATAAGTGGCTACGAAGTCCATCGCGTAAATCAACTACGAGCCAAATGTAGGAGATGTGGCTACATCTCGGGCGCAATCTGCGACAAACAAAATAGATCCCGCCGATGATGAACAGGAGTAAAGCAAGGAGCGCTGATTTTAAGCCTAAGAAACGACCGTGGGGAATGGTGGATCGTGAAGTGTAGGGAAAAAGCGCCGGAGACTGACAACAGCCGCAACTGTTTCCGTAAAACTAGAAATACCAGTCCACGAAAACCAGGTGTTAGCGAACTGATCAGAGAGGCGAACAACTCACTGATTCACACTCAGGAGCATCATCTAGTTCGTTGGGCGGAACATTTCGAGGAACAATTTAACTGACCTTTATTCACAACATATGTAATGAGTAACACGATGATTAGGGTTCCGGGCGTAGATATCAATCCTCCGTCAGAAACGGACATTGTCCTGGAGACAAACTATCCTAAACGACATAAGGCTGACCGGTTGGATAGGTTGCTACCTTCTATTTTCCAAAAACGGTGGCTTAGCATTGTCACTGGAGTCAAGAGAACTCCTCCGTTTATTATGGGAGAAGAAACAAGTCCCAAAGGGTTAGTGTGAATCGAAGATCGAATGGATTTGCAAGAAGGGCAACAGTTATTCCTGTCAAAACCTGCTACTTTTTAGTATCGTCCAGTAAACGGCAAAAAATAGAAGCATCAAGTGAAAAAAGTCCAAAAATCGAAGTATTGGCGGAAATCACGAAGACGAAGAAAGGGTTCGAATGCAACTGCGCCACTGACGGCGACACCTAGCCATATCACTTAATGTTTCCAACCTTTTGGTAGGTGGGTCACATGGATCCCAACCCTGGAGCCTAACACGTCCTGCTTAGCCAAGTCCATTGGTCGAGGTTGTCATACATTTTTGTCATGTCATCGACTGACAATCTCGACTTACCTTCCAACCACTACCTGTCTCGGAGGACAACGTACACCGAGGAAGACTATCGGTGGGCATGCGCGACACATTTCCATGTTGGAAAAACCAAAAGCGCCTTCTGTATGCACGATCAAACTTCATCTGATATCTATCCACCTGGTATAACTTCCCAGGTAACAGAATTTATCCACTTCAGCTAGAGCATTCTCTAACAACGTAGGTTTTGGTGTAGCGCCAACCCTGTCCTGCAGCAGCATTTTGCACTTTGAAGATGCAAAACGCATCCCAAACATTGCTACACTGTTGTTTAGGCCATATAGGAAAGCTTAAAATTTAGCTGGATCTTCACTTAGAAGACTAATATTGCCCGCGTACACCAAGTCAGACAGTTTACCGCCCGAGCAAAGATCGACGTCACTATTCTTACACGAGGAAAGGGCTACCTCAGAAATCGATTCAGTTACACTGCTGGTGAAGGATATATGAAGATTGTCGGTATACAAAAATCGATGTCTTCGCAGCACTACTCAAATATGATGGAAACACCGCATCAGCACGGCGTAGTAAGCACAAGAACCAAAACACCAGACCGTAGTCGGGACACCTGTCACCCATGACCCTGGATAGGATTCGTCGGCGCGCAGTGTTCACTGAGGTGAGTAATGGTTGGAAGACGAATAATGGTGATCAGTAGATGACATGGAAGGAGAGTATGAAAAGCCTAAAAAGTGGACTTGTTCATGTAGGACGTGCCAGACTCCCTGGATGAGGTTCAAGTGACCCACCCACTCAATGGTTGAATACATTAGTGGATACGACTCGGTGTAGCGACTAGTGGCGCTCTTTTATTCACAAACTTTCCATGCCGACTTGACACTATTTCCAGTTCTCTTCATACGTTTCCATTATTTCCGACTGATGTCAATAATGAGAAATCGACCGAAGACAAGGCACCAAGTGCATGGTCAATGGTTGGTTGAACTGAACTTTATTGGCGTCCGGATCAATAACAGAGCTATGGTAGTCTAACTTGCTGATTGCTTGTTGATCCACGCCCATTAGCTGCCACACTTACATCCATACACGCACCTTGCATTTCGCCATGCATCATACGGCCTTGCTTGGTCGTGTTGATTGCATGTACGGGCTGCGCTTGTTCAGTTCTCGGGAGTTGCTTGCATGTGAGCTAATAAACGGATTTCATGAATACTGTTTGTTCTTATTAATCGCAAACACAGCATCCATGGCCGCGTGTTTAACTAGAGCTATGATGGGCCTGTAGGGTGAGAATTGATCTGTGTGGAGTGGAAGAAAATGGACGGTCGAACCGGCCGCACGCATCTTGCCTGATTGGGTTACCCGACATGGTCAAGAGAACTGCGTTGCCTATGTCTTTTAACCTCGTAACTTTTGGAGACATCGTACGAGCCCGCGAATCTGTGGCCCGTACTACTGAAAAAGTACTATTTCCTTTCTTAAAGCTGCCGGTTTATTGAATTTACTTCGCCTTGGACCATATTGACATTTTTCTCTGACCCGCATTATTCATTCTATAAACAGGGGATCTAATTATACAATTCACCTCCAGTCAAGTCGAAACAGAAGACTCAGCTGAAGGTCTCGTCTTTCAATTCCTTCCTCGCAGTGAGTTGGTTTCTCTGAGCCAGGACGGGCGGAGTTCAAAATCGAAGCGGAGAGTGAACTCATGTTATTCGTTCGAACGTTATCTGTTACGGGGTCATATTGTAATGGGGAATGCTGGGGCAAGGGAACGATGTGAATATCGAATAGAACGGACCAACCGACCGAGAGCCACAGACAACAGAACAGACGACCAATATGTCGGAGGCTTCCCGGAGCAGACAAAAAGAGGCACACGGACTATCAGAGAAGCAGTGGGATCTCAAACAACCAGCAAGACAGCCCAGGTGAGGGGCTGCCGATCAAGCCGTCAACTGAGACAATCCGACCAGCCAAATAGAAATGATGCCCCAGGAGAAGCAAGTTATCGGCCACGGGAAACTGGCGACAACACAGCCGAGACACTCAGGCAGCCGCAAAATCAAAAGTGGTGCCGAGCGGTCTAGAAAAGGGCCTATATAAACGATTGTATGGGTTTCATGGACTGGACTTGTTTAGCCGTTGAAATACACGTGTCCTAGCCCGGCTTGTTATCCTTGTTACAATATCAGTTACGTGTTCAAACCATAAACATATCTCACTATTCGTATCAGGAACATGATGGTTTTCATTTTACGTAGAAGCGGATGAAGAGCAGAACTGCATATAACCAGGCGCGTCCCAAGGTTACGAACAGGAAAACCGCCACCAAAATGAAGACTAATCGCGAAAAAACGTTAGTTCAGGCTCACTAAATAAATGGCCACGGACGAGCACAAAGAAGTGCTCAAGAATGTGGTAGGTCTCCCACCCGGCAGGCACTAACCCTCAAAACGCCACATATTTCTGAGCACAGCACTACAACGTGGAAAATGTGACTTGCCACTATATGTTGTCACTGCCCCTTGTCGTGAAACACACTAAACAAGGTAATTCAAAGGAAGCACATGGATCTCTGCCGGTCACCGGTTCGTCCGGAACATTCCTGTTGACTTGAATGTCGCACTCAGTTATGCAAAAGCTGGAGATGCGTCCTAGAAAAAAGGCCTACTCTGGACCGGACGATCAAGTAATACAGCATGCCGCAGCACCTCAAGTATTCTTTATCAACGCTATTTTTTGCCTTCTCGTTTGTTTCGCGCATTTTTACGTACATTCCCCCATCACTCGCACCCCATCTCTCACCCTTTACTTTTTAACAACAGGGGTCACGGCCATTTGCACTAGCTGTAGTGCCTCGGGTAGAGGTTTAGGCTTATTTCTGTCATTTCCAACACGACCGTTATCCAAAGACCTCTTAACCAGAAAACGCCAATCGATGCTGTTTATCGTTCTCCATGTTCATTTAATTAGCTACGCTACACACGCGAACACTAATGCGCATAGAGCAATAGGCGGGTTCGGCTCCTGCGCTTGAAACCCTTGCCACCAATGTGTGTTGTATCCAAGATACTAGCACTCAGGACCCGTGCAAAGCCATCCGATTGACGCCTCTTTCTAATCTTTTGCAACACTACCAACGTTTTTCCAGAAAACCCGCGAATGCACCAACTGGTCAGGCGGACATTGGCGCATCCCTGGTTGCTACGGTTGAAGTCACGCTGCTAGACGGGTACCCAGTCGACAGTAGGCTGTGTGCAGTAAGAATTTGAGGTTCATGCAATGTGAGCAGTCACCGTTCCGATAAATGCAATCTGTTTACTGTGTCGGCACTCACTGACTGCAGCGCAGAAGCAAAGACAATTTTTACCGGAACTTGCATGATGCCCTGCGTAAGGCAAACCGAGCTGATATGGTGATTTTAGCAGGTGACACGAATGCTAGAGAAGGTCGGCTGTTTTTTGAGGGTGCACTCGGAGGTCCTTTTGGAATGGATTCCAGTCGTTCGGAAAACGGACAGAGACTCCTATCTCTATGCTCTGATCTTTGCAAATTCCTCGCCGGTACGAACTACAGATGTTCAGATCGCCGGTACCCAAGCTGGCGTACCAAATTTTCATCTCAACCGTGGACCGAGATCTACCACATTGAAAAAAGCTCTAGATGGACGGACTGCACCCAAGATTGCCAATCGTACTGAACTATCTCTATGAACTCCCATAACGCTTTCCCGACAAACAAATGACAAAAGACATCAAAAATAGAGGGTAAAAAACCACAGCTTTCTAACTAACTATCTCTTTTGCTGTGTTCTACTCCCCCATCTTATTTTTGTTATTGTCGTTGTTGCGTTAGTGCCATGCTACATTTTAAGCTGCTGCAACTTAGACCTGGCATCCTTGAATGTCCACTGGCAGATTCGAATGTGGGTACGTTGGCCTATCCTGTGGAAAACATCTGATCTGGTGAGAAACGTTCGCCAAGAAAAGTACCATCAATCCCATATACTGTTCGCAAGTAATCGTGGCTGATCGTCCTTTGGACTCCACCTTCCACGCACAAATCTCAGGTCACTCAATCTACCCTGCATTCGGAAGCACCAGACTCGAGTTTCACTTTTATTAGAGCTCATAAGTGATACATATCCTCCGCCGCACCCGGGTTTGAAGCCGGGCCTTTTCATCTCGAATGCGTGTCTTACCACTGCACCACTCCGCTCCCGTAGGCGCTGATCCGAAGCAGCAAACTTGTTCAGATGTCGTCCCCTATGACAGCCAGCCAGGTGTCATGGATAACTGGCTTCGAGAATTTTCGTGCGGCCACTGATAGGGTGAGTCCCGGAGGGACAACAAAAAAAGGGTTTCCCATAAGAACACAATGGACCGCCAATTAGACGTGCTATCCTAGTCGGCACCCCGCGTACACCATATCCAAGGACGGACATTGTCAGTCCTCTTCCAATGGGTAGTGAGCTGTGATTACGAGAATTATCGCTTTTGCTTTATCCTTCTTCAAGCAAAAAAACCGAGTTGGACAACGTGATATGTTGGTCTGGATACTGGATGACTTACGTTAATTTAATCCACACACAAATGCGTGCCAGGAACAGGCTCGCCATTTGAGCCAACTCAGATTCAAGCTCGGGTCCTGAATGATTCCAATGTTGATCAATAAAATCCTGTAAGAACTGGCGACGTTTCTCCTTGGGAGCTCTATCCCATTCACGTAGCAGACATGTCATATTGTACGTAGCACTGTCTTGTTTAGCAGATGCCATAATTTCAACTTATTTGAATTTCAAGTAATGGCTACAAGACAAAGCTGCAACGGGAAAATCACAAAGATTGAAAAGTAAGGAGAACTGCAGCTAAAATGAAAGATCGTAACATGAATTACAAATTTATGATGCATGTCTGTGTGGGATATCTTTCTGTAGTTTGAGCTTCAATATATTTCATCTGATAATGAAATTGTCTTGATGAAACTTATTTTAGCGGAAAACTTACAAACCAAATGAGACCTGTTTCTGACCACGATATAAGCGGCAGAATCGAATGGCTTGACTGATATTAGCAAATCGCATAATATTATAGACACCTGTATTTCTATTTGAAGAGCTTCTAGAGAGAATTGCGAGAGTTGCAGCTCTATTCGGCATACGCTCTGCACCTTCAAAGTGTAAAATGATGTTACAAAACTGGACACCAACGGTTTCGAGCCTGATAATTGATAGGGAAATACTAACAACTGTCCACCGCTTCACATACCTCGGCAGCAGCGTGACGACGGATAAAAGCACAGTAGTAGGGGGGAGCAAAGGTATACCCAAGGCTCGAGTGGCTTACTCCGAACTAAAGCATTTGTGGCGCCAACCTGATAATTTTGCTTAAGTTGAAAGGTCGTGTGTATTGTGCCGTGGTACGCCCAGTTCTGTTGTGTGGTTGTGAGACATGGAGTCTGCGTGCGAAAGATATTGGTCGCCTTGAGACTTTCGACCATCGATGTTTACATAGCATCGCTAAGATTGGATAGAATAACCGTGTGAGTAATACTGAGGTCAGAAATCAAGTATTGGATACCAGTTCAGAGTATATTATATCACGGCGTATTCAACTTGGTAGATTTCGTTGGTCGGGGCATGTGTTGCGTATGGCAAACACACGTCAACCGTTCCCTGTTTTCCGTTCCTCCTCGAGAGTGGAAGAAGCCGCGTGGAAGTCGGCAGATGACATGGCAGCGGAGAATGAGAAAATGTACAAGGAATTTTGGAAAAGTAGGCAACTCATGTCTTCATGGTTGGGGTCCAAAAAATACCTCAACTAGTTGGCTCGAGACACTGAAAGATATGGCACCAAAATGTGAGCAGTGGCGATCGTATTGTCACTTTCTGTCGAATCGGAATGATTGATCCGTGTGCATTTGTACAGTTAGATGGTATTTTGTATGTTGGCTACCAGGCCATTCTTCCCTTTTCTCACCCTTGTAGGTGCACTACCTGTCCATCTTGAATATTCATTCATTGTACTGCTACGTGCAACGTGGTGAGAAACGCAGTGATCAGTGTGGCTCACTCTGCTGTTTAACGCTGCACGATGATGATGGTGATGAGCCTGGACAACTGTACGTCCTTCTTTTTCGTTAGCAGAGTGATTTCTTTCGCTGACCATCAGGGTACGAGAGTAGGCTACGGAAGGAATATTCTGGCCTAATGAGGTGGCTATTGTGATGTTCAAAGCGTCCGTTCCAACCACTAAGGGAGCACTTTGGTACACTGTTGCAACTACAGCGCTTCCTACTGTCTTTCCGTGTGTTGGCTACTAGGGCATTCTTTCCTTTTCCCACCCATGTAGGTCCACTCCCTATCCATCTTGTATATTCATACTTTCTAATTCAACGTGCAACATGGTGAGAAAGGCAGTGGTCAGTGGGGCTTGCCCTACTGTTTAACACTGTACGATGATGATGATGATGATGATGATGACTGTCTTTTCGCGGAGTGCGAATGCACGTTTTACATGTTCTGGTAAACAAACAGCCGTTTTTTCTACAGGTGGGTTGATCTTGAAATAGAATAACGGTATCCATGGCGAGTAGTGGTAAAGCGTCGATGACACGACTCAGCGACTTCATATCTTCTGGCGGTGGAATGTCGTGCACGGGTTTCATCCGGTTAGTGTCAGGTTTTACTTCGTTCGATATCAGGTAACCCGAAATTTGGACTATGCTGGCAGTCGTCACAGTTTTGGTCGTGTTGAATGATATACCTTTTTTGCAGCGGCTTTCAGGGAACATTGAAGGTTTCGATCATAGTCTTCCCTGGTCATGCCGCTTACGTTGTCTATGTAAGTGAACGTATGTGAAGTACCTTCAGCCTTCAGGATTTCGTCAACAGTGTGTTGGAAATAGGCAACTCCGTCAGTAACCCCAAACAATATACGGTTAAACTCATAGAGAACACCACATGCTTCAAATGCGATACATGATTTCTCATGTTTCGCGATAGAAACCTGATGATACATACTCTTCAGATCCAGGATAATGTGTATTACATAACAAGATATAGCCTTGGCCATCTTGTCGATTCGAGGTAGCAGATAGGCATCCAACCGAGTGAAGCTATTGGCGGTTTGACTGTAATCCACAACCATCCTTTCCTCGTGGGTCGTGATCTTAGTTACAAGAACCCGCCCTCTAAGGGGTAATGGGACGGCTGAATGATACCATCATTTAGGAGAGGCCAGTATTCTGCGCGTGTGCAGCATTCATCCTCAGCCGAATATCTGCGATGCTTTGTAGTGATGGGTTTATAATCGGGCGATAGGTGAGCAGATAAAGAAGGAAACTATACTTTGGCGACATCCAGTCCGCACAGTAAAAGCATCCTACGTTCGCCGCCGAATGGTATATGTACCTTGTCATGTAACCCGAGAAAATCATGGTCAAGTAAAATATCAACACAAAGATTTTTCATGACCCGGGCACAAATATCAGCTCATTCGTTTGCATTTGTTTTTCTTTACTTGTTGAGTAAATTTTAATGTCAGCCAGTGAATACGCTCGTTATGAATGCAGAAGACTTCGCAACTCGGACTCAGAATCTAACACTACTCAAGTAGTAAGGAGCGTACATGGGCCGGGACGCAAAATGCATCAGTAACGTAAATACAACGTACAAAATAAGACCATATAATGGCGGATGAATAAACATGACATATATTAAAAATGAAGCGAAATAAAAAAGAGAGAACGATTAGGGTTCTCATCCAAAGCCTTTAGTTCTAACAAGAACCTATCCGCAAGGCAGCGGGATGGCTTAGTGAAAGCCCATTTGCTTGGATCAATTATTCTTCCACTCATCATCATCATCATCATCATCATCGTACAGCGTTAAACAGTAGGGCAAGCCCCATTGACCACTGCCTTCCTCACCCTCTTGCACGTTGAATTAGAAAGTATGAATATACAAGATGCACAGGGACTGGACCTACATGGGTGGGAAAAAGAAAGAATGCCCTAGTAGCCAACACACGGAATACACAGTCTAACTGTACAAACGCACATCAATCAATCATTCTGATTCGATAGAAGGTGACAACACGATCGCCACTTTTCACGGTTCGCTGCCATATCCTTCAGTGTCTCCAGCCAACTGGTTGATGGATCTTTTGAACCCCAACCACGAAGACGTGGAGCACCTACTTTTCCTAAGTTCACTGTACATCTTCTCATTCCTCGTTGCCACGTCATTTGTTGACCTCCACATGGTTTTTCCACCCGCACCGGCAGAACGTTCTGCGAATTAATACCTAACACTCGTTTTCCGACCTCAGCATTGCTTACTGTCATTCCACCCAATCTTAGCGACACCACACAAACATCGAGAAGACGAGTATCTTCAGCACACAGACTCCAAGTCTCGCAACCATACAACAAAACTGAACACACTGCGGCACAGTACACACGACCTTTCAACTTCAGTGAAATATCAGGTTGCCGCCACAAGTGCTTCAGTCCAGCGTACACCGCTCGAACCTTGGATATACGCGTACTCACCTCCACTACTGTGCTCCCATTCGTCGTCACGTTGCTGCCGAGGTGGATGAAGTGGTCGACAACTGACAGCACCTTCCCATCGAGCATCAATCTCGGAATCGTTGATGTCCAGTCTTGTGACATCACCTTACACTTTGAAGGTGCAAAGCGCACGCCGAATGAACCTACAGGTCTTGAGAGTCTATCTAGTGCACTTTGAGCATGTTCCGTGGATACGAACAAACAGACAACGTCGTCCGCGTAATTTAGGTCACATAGCTTTCCAGTATTTCCTAGTTCGACGCCTACATCCTGAACATTTTGCAGCGCACCTTCCATTATTTCGTCCATGACGAAGTTGAACAGGAATGGAGACAAGGGACATCCCTGTCGAACGCCGCTGGTCGTTTCGAACTGACCGGATATTTCACCGTAAACTCTAACGCGGCCAGATGTATGGGAATACAATGATCTCAGTAGGTTCACGAACTTCTGTGGCATAACTTTTCGATGAAGAGCACTAAAAAGCGTTGCTCGACCAACTGAATCAAAAACGCCTTTCAAGTCTAAGAAAACTATTGTCGGTCGGCGATGCGTGTAACGCCGGCGAAGAGTAAAAATCTGGTCGATGCACCCTCGACCTGGGCGAAATCCAGCCTGCTGTTCGCGGGCATTCCTCTCGCGAGCTGGTGTAAGATGGTGCAGCAGAATCGAGGCTAATACTTTGGTGACTATCGGAATTAAGCTAATCCAACGATGGTTACTACAGTCATTGGGTATTCCCCTCTTGAAGATGGGAACAATCAACGACTCACTCCATATTAACGGAATACACTCCGCGTTCCAAATATTAGGGAGCAAGACGGTAAGTGATTTTATCAAAGCATCTCCACCCAGTTTGAAAAAAACTGGGGGAAGTTCGTCGGGACCTGCCGCTTTCTCTCGCTTTAGTGATCGAATGCATGACTCAACTTCTACTTCCGATGAGGGCTCAAGTGATACCACCGGCCACCGGCAATCATGTTGTAACACACCGCTGCCTTGCAGTCCGCACTTGGTTGTGCAAAGGTTAGAGGAGTGCCCCCGAAAAAAGCCGAGTGACGTTGGAGACGCATTTCGTACCAAACACTCATGAAATTTTATGATCCTCCATGAGGCCAGCTTATCCTCTCCAAGGAGCTAGCCGCAGTGAAGCAAGTCTATTAGTGGACTGAATCGTAAAAAGCACGACAGACTTTGGACGGGTTTAGGAGATCCACTCATTCTACGTTTCTAGACTACGCGTACATGTATACGTAGTGTGAGTTACGGCCTTACTTTCGAGAGAGAGAGACAGGTTAAGGAACTGGACCAACTAGACAAATCTGGAGTAATAGAGATCATTGATGGCAGGAAAGGAAAGAAAACAATTGTAATCTACCGTCAAAATGATGGTGTAGCAATGGACCCCCACTCGGACGCTGTCTGCCGACGCCTTTATGGCGAAGTTGGAAAACAGCCCACTTGAATCAACAACCCATGTCTATTGTTTATACAAACGCTATGCAGATGACATTTCTTGCGATCAATTCCTAGGACCAGATAGGTCAACTTTTAACTTCGTTCAACTCAGCTCATGGAAACGTGTAGTTCACAATGGAAACAGAATCAAACAAATACGTTTCTTGGACGTTCAGATGAATAGTCGCGAAGATGGCTAAACCAGTGAGTCAGTACACAGGAAAGCGACGTGGGAGGGACAATACATCTACTTCTGCAGTTTCGTGTTTCTTAAGGTGAAAAGAGACCTAATTAGGTGTCTCAAAAACAGAGAAAACAAATTTATTCGGAGGACATTATTGAGGAAGAAATCCGAACGGTGCGAAGGATTCTTATCCAGAATAACTATCAGGACAGCCTAGTTGATAAGAGGATGCAGATGAAGGAGGAAACTCTAAGAGAGTCTGTGGTGGAAAAAAGCCATTGAAAGGCGACATGCTGGCAGAGATTGTGGTGGTTGTCCAATGGTTCATCATCATCATCATCGTACAGCGTTAAACAGTAGGGCAAGCCCCACTGACCACTGCCTTTCTCACCATGTTGCACGTTGAATTAAAAAGTATGAATATACAAGATGGACAGGGAGTGGACCTATATGGGTGGGAAAAGAAAAGAATGCCCTAGTAGCCAACACACGGAATACACAGTCTAACTGTACAAACGTACACCGATCAAACATTCTGATTCGATAGAAAGTGACAACACGATCTCCACTGTTCGCGGTTCGCAGCCATATCCTTCAGTGTCTCCAGCCAACTGGTGGACGGATCTTTTGGACCCCAACCACGAAGACGTGAAGCACCTACTTTTCCTAAGTCTGCTGTACATCTCCTCATTCCTCGCTGCCACGTCATCTGTTGACCTCCACGTGGTCTCTTCCACTCCCTAGGAGGGGCGGAGAATAGGACACGGTACGGTAGACGTGTGTTTGCCATACGTAACACGTGTCCCAACCAACGAAGTCTACTAAGTTGGATACGCTGTGACAAAACGTTCTCTGAATTAGTACCCAATACTCGCTTTCTTACCTCATCGTTGCTTACTCGGCTATTCCACCCAATCCTAGCGATACTACGTAAACATCGATGGTCGAAAACCTCAAGACGACGAATATCTTCTGCACGCAGACTCCAAGTTTCGCAACCATACAACAAAACTGAACGCACAGTGGCACAGTATACACGACCTTTCAACTTCAGTGAAATATCGGATCGGCGCCACAAGTGCTTCAGTCCAGCGTACGCCGCTCGAGCTTTGGATATCCGCGTACTCACCTCTACTACTGTGCTCCCATCCGTCGTCACGCAGCTACCGAGGTAGGTGAAGTGATCGACAACTGCCAGCACCTCCCCGTCGAGCATCAAGCTCGGAATCGTTGACGTCCAGTCTTGTAACATCATCTTGCACTTTGAAGGTGCAAAACGCATACCGAATGGAGCTACAGCTCTTGCGAGATTATCTAGTGCACGCTGAGCATGTTCCGTGGATTCGAACAAGCAGACAACGTCGTCTGCGTAATCCAGGTCACATAGCTTTTCACTATCTCCTAGTTCGACGCCTACATCCTGAAGATTTTGCAGCGCACTCTCCATTATTTCGTCCATGACGAAGTTAAAAAGGAATGGAGACAAAGGGCATCCCTGCCGAACACCACTGGTCGTTTCGAACCGACCGGATAGTTCACCGTAAACCCTTACGCGGCCAGAAGTATGAGAATACAATGATCTCATTAGGTTCACGAACTTCTGGGGCATACCTTTTCGATGAAGAGTACTGAAAAGCGATGTTCGATCAACTGAATCGAAGGCGCCTTTCAGGTCTAAGAAAATCATTATTGTTGGTCGGCGGTGCGTGTGACGCGTTTCAAGTAGTCGGCGAAGAGTAAAAATCTGGTCGATGCATCCTCGACCTGGGCGGAATCCAGCCTGCTGTTCGCGGACATTCCTCTCACGAGCCGGTGTAAGACGGTGCAGCAAAATCGAAGCTAATACTTTGGCGACTATCGGGATTAAGCTAATCCCACGATGATTACTGCAGTCATTGCGTATTCCCTTCTTGAAGATGGGAACAATCAATGACTCGCTCCATATTAACGGAATACGCTCCGCGTTCCAAATGTCACGGAGCAAGGCGGTTAGTGATTTTATCAACGCCTCACCACCCAGTTTGAAAAGAACTGGAGGAAGTTCGTCGGGACCTGCCGCTTTTCCCCGCCTTAGTAATCGAATACATGACTCTACTTCTACTTCTGATGGGGGCTCAAGTGATACCACCCAAGAAGTCACAGTTGTTGACACGGGAGTAACTACACTAGCGTGTGGCCAGCTAAACTGTTCCTTGAAGTACTCGGCCCATCGGTCAAGCCTTTGCTGTTTGTTATGGATGGGTTCTCCATTCCTACTGCAAATCGCTTCACTGACCTGAGTTCGCCGTCCACTGGTGTCACGAATAAGTTTGAACAGTCTTTGACTGTTACCTGAAGCAGCTGCCACTTCCATTTCTTCGGCTACATTGACCCACCAATTTTCGCGATCCTTCTTAAGGCTTCGCGTAACTTGTCTTTGCAGCTTTCTCCGCATCTTATTCATCTCCTTACGGTTCGAAAGCTGACGCTTTTGCTCCATTATACTCAGCGACTCTTGCGAGATCCAGTGTCTTTGATGGACAACGGATCCAGGACCACAGGCAAAACCTGCTGCAACGTGCATCGCCTGCTTGATATGAGACCAATGCTCATCTACATTACTGTTCTCCGTGGATCCTAGCTCATGTGCTAACTTCTGCTCATAACGGGTGCAAACGTCTGGATCACACAAACGTTGCACGGCTAATCGGGTTTGCGGTTTGCGACGATGGCCATGGAGCTGGAGAGATAATCGCATTAAAACTAAGGCATGGTCCGACTCTACGTACGTGGACCAGTAAGATCTACAGTTCTGAACAGAACTGCGCCACCGGTCCAATGGTTTCGACCGTCTGATTACCAACTCGGAGGTCTGGGGTTCGAATCCTCGCTATCATCGATTACTTTGGTGGTAGACAGTATTCCACTGTCGTCCGGATCGTTACCACACCTGATTTATTGGGACCTTGTGGTCCTCCACTCAGTCTCAGGGTCTGGTTGGCGGTTATCCTTAATAGTGCAGTGGGCTCTTGTGGCTACGAGATACACCCCTTCCATTGTACTCATCCGCAAGAATGTAAACCAAATTACCAAAGGCCAACCCGTGTATTTTCATACTCGTCGTTTGCACCCCGAAAAACTGAAACAGGCATGCCTTAAATTTGAACACATGGTGAACCTGGGAATATCCGACTTCCGTCCAGCCCATGGTCCCTATCACTGCATATGGTTCCAAAGTCATCAGGCGATTGGAGACCCTGAGGGGACTTTCGTGCCCTCAACAAAAGTACCACTCCCGACCGGTAACCCATCTCATAAATACATGATTTCGCGCACAGCCTCTCTGGTAAGACTAAATTTTCCCGGAGACTGATACCATCACTTCTTTCGAACATTTCAAGTTCACTCGCATACCTGTCATGTTGTGCAACGCCGCGCACGAAGTTTCACGAAGCCTCACATTTGCTTTTGGTTGCATCGGAGACATTTTCGTTGCAAGCAGCTCACCAGAACAGCATGACACACCGACAACTGTCCACATGTCTCCAACAATATGGGATCTAAATCAATCATGAGAAATGTTTTTGGCGTTACATACCACGACTTCCTCGGCAAACACATCGGTGAGCACGGTGCCACTACAATCCCAAACAAAGTGCACAGTATTTTATCTTTCCCCACTCCCAAAAATATCGAACAACTGTCGTTTTGCGGTTTCTTGAACTACTATCGCCATTTCATTCCCCGTTGGGTTTCTATTTTCTCACCTTTGATCGATCTCCTCAAACCCAACTCTTAGGCGGGTAAGTTTACTCCCGAACCCGAAGCAGTGTTTAATAATGCTAAACAGACTCTCTGCTGCTGCTTGTTATGAACTGTCTGTTTACATGTCTTTTAAAATCATTTTTCCATTTGAGTTATTGTACTACTGCTTTAAATGAATGAAGCCTAGATCGAGATTCCGGCTTATTCATTGAACGTAATGATTTGTGTGTGATCGTCTTTCTCGAGGAAGTTCTCACTAGCTACAACAATTTATTCACCTCAAAACAATCTGAAGCTATGGAACAATTCCTCAGACCAGAATGCTTCAATGCTGAACCTAGTGCTCCAGACGCTTCAGAACAACAGAGCCAATGGAAACGGCATTCTTGACGTTCGTGATCTCAGTTGAAAATCATCAATCAAACAAGCTAGATATCCTGATTTCGCTTCTTTATCAGTCTACAAATATATTACGGAGTGCGATACTTCTGAGTCACTTACGAGTACCCAAAGAACAACGTGGTTGCGCGCTACTTACTATCGACTTGCAACTAAGAAGTTGGACAGAATATCGGTCAGTCTCCATAGAAGTTAAAACTATTGACGAAGGGTTGTTATTTTCAGACTCTGACGGCCGATCAAAATCGTAATCTGTAGTGCAATCACATCTGAGAAGTGTTGTATAAATTTTTGCATGCTTGCTACTTTCGTTTTACATAACACTGTATGAACAGTTCTCTTTTTACACTACAGCTGATGTACTTCATTTATTAGACAAGTAAACCGTTCCTCATTCCGACTCCTCTTTAACCATACCGGTTCAGCCGATTCTGTGGCTGGCCTATATTTCACTAGGCCACGTCCTGCGGATGCCCGCCCAGCGTTTGCTTCATCGCGCTCCATTCGGGCTCGCTGGACAGGATTGGAAACGGCGGCATGGCGGACAACCAATGACCTGAAGGAGGAGTTTAAAAAAACTTCCAGTTTGGCCGCAGCCGGGGCCTTGTCGTCTACCAGTTTGGATCAATCGGTGGTGGTCGAGTGGTTTTGATCGTCTGATTACCATCTCGGAGGTCTGAGGTTCGAATCCCCGCCATAACCGGTTACTTTGGTGGTAGATAGTAGTCCACTGTCGTCCGGATCGTTACCACACCTGATTTATTGGGATCTTACGTGATTCTCCGCTCCAAGTCTCAGGATCAGGTTGGCGGTTATGTCTAATAGTGCAGTAGGTCTTCGTGGCTATGGGGTACGTACCCTTTCGACTGCATTCATGCGCATGTAATAAAATTGAATGACGACGAAAACAACTGGTGAGACGCTGACGGATATGGCCTGAAACCGAAGTCAGCAGCGTCAATGCTGTATGAAATGCTGTGCTGCAACATCACTTTCCAACTTTTCTGTCTTCTGCCTTCTTGTACGTTGTTTCCCTACTATACTATGGTCTGCTTGGAACATTGCCTGTACCAGATCCACGATATATGTATATATATACTGAAAAAATTTTCTTTTGATCTGAGAACAGTTTTTCGGACGCAGGAGCCCTGCAAAT
This sequence comes from Fasciola hepatica, assembly GCA_948099385.1. Classification (NCBI taxonomy): domain Eukaryota; kingdom Metazoa; phylum Platyhelminthes; class Trematoda; order Plagiorchiida; family Fasciolidae; genus Fasciola; species Fasciola hepatica. The sequence goes on from CANUEZ040000100.1 coordinate 5,925,349, forward strand.
GGCACAGCAGCAGTCTGTCATCTACGAGGTTTCTCCGTCATCTACTCACTATGGGGCATCTACAGTGGATCCCGAATCGGTCAAACTGAACAAATCTCCCTGTTCCGAGGAACCAACTGTTTCAGCTGCTCCTTCCAAAAACCGATATTTTTGTGGTAATAGAAAGCACCCACGTGTCAATTGCCCGGCAGAAAATGACATATGCAAGCTTTGTGGAAAGAGGGTCGATTTCGGAGAGCTTGCCGATCCAATACTGCGTTGTTTCTACGTTGAACCCCTTCCTTTCTTCAGTGACAGTTGCTGCTGCATCAACATACCTGTGGAGTTTTGTCACTAGTACTTAAGTGAACGGAAATTTTTTAAAAGCCCTTATCGATAGCGGCAGTTCTGAAAGCTACATAGCTTTCGTCACAGTCCATAAATAAGGCTGGAAAGTTATATACTCAATTAAAACAACCATGGCTTCCACCAACCCATCCAGTAAAACAGATCACTGTTTCGTATCTATCGTGTATAGAAACATTTCACATCACAACGTAAAGCTCTCCATTCTGACAAAACTATGCGCCGATATGCTACTGGGCCATTGTTTGCAAATCCGGCCCCTAACTGCAGACCAATAGCAACTAAGTCCAGACAACATTCAGCTTTAGACGAACGCTTCATTCAAGCCGAAGTCGATCAGCTTTTAAGGGACAACATAATCCAACCATCTATCTCTGCTTGGAGGGCGCAAGTACTGGTTACCACCAACTAGAAACAAAAGAGATAATGACCGATTACAGCTAAACCATTAGTCGCTTCACCTACCTAGATGCATATCCATTCCCCAAAAGCAATCAGCTGATCGAAAAATATCCCTTTACGATATCTACGGTACTTTAGACTCGAAAAGTGCCCACTATTGAATACCCATTCAGGATGAAGATAAAAGCTACACGACCTTTGAGGTCGGTGGAAACTTCTATCAGTCCCGACGCAGACCTTTTGGTTTTACCAATGGAGTCACTTATTTTCAAAGAATAATCGATAAAATAATCAAGAATGAGAAGCTGGCTGACACTCGCGTACATTGATAGCGTCACTACTTGTGGTTGGAACGCTCTTGAGCATGAAGACAACCAGGGGAAATCTCTCAAAAATTGCTGAGAAGTATGGTATTACGGCCAAGCGAAAAAAAGCATCATAGCTTCCAGGAATGTCAGGCTGTTAGGATTTGAAGTCTCTAAAGGGGTAGTCAAACCGGACCTCGCGTGTCTGAAACCGCTACGAGCTGCCACTTCCAACAACATCCAAAAACCGAATAGCGGGGATGTCTGCGTACTATCCCCAGTGACTACCACTTTTCTGATAAAATCTACCCGATGTTAAGAAAACAGAAAACCCCCTTTTCATGCCAAGTACTAAATTTGCTCAAAAACTTAAAGGAATCAAAGAACGCAGCTATCGTTACAATAATCCCGAGTCTATCTTTAGTGATGAAAACTGATGCCTCTGATATCGTAATAGCTGTAAAACTGAATCAAGGGGGGATACCGGTTGCACTTTTCCCCCGAACTCTTTCAATGAGCAACGTCATTCCGCCATTGAAAGAGAAGCATATGCAGTTGTTGAGGCCGTTCGAAAATGCAGATACCATTTGCTTGGTACACTTCAGACTTCTAACGGATCAAAGGTCTGCGACGTTTATGTTCGACGGCTCTCAAAAATGTAAAATCAAAAACGACAAAATTCAGCTTTGGCGGGTCAAACTTTCTTCATTCCCTTACGATGTTGCTTACCATTCCCGGCGGTAAAATCCAGCAGCCGTTTTCTCGAACATACTGCTCTTCCATTCATCACGAATCTGATTTGAAAGTAATCCATGCATCGCTGTGACACCCTGGTGTAGCTTGAATGTTACATTTCGTTCGCTCAAAGAACCTACCCTTCCCGCTGCACGAAGTGAAGTCCTTCATGAACTACTGCCGAACATGCACGGAAATCGAACCAAAGCTAAATCGAACGGAATCAGAAGGACTGATTAAAGCTGCCCAGCCATTTTAGACAGTAAACACTGACTTCAAAGGGCCTCCGTCGTCCATAACACGAAATCGTTATATACTCACGATGATAGATGAGTGTTCTTGTTTTCCTTTCGCATTTGCATGGTCTGATAATGACAGCAATCAAGGTCACCAACTGTCTCTGCCAGTTTTTTTCATTGTTTGGTATGCCCTCTTACATCCATTCTGATCGTGCAGCCTCCTTCTTGCCAGACGAACTTGGGGAGTTTTTCCACAGTAAGTGCACTGCGACCAACCGGACTACTCCTTAGAATCCTGAAGGAGAAGGGCAGGTAGAAAGGCTAAATGGAACGCCTTGGAAAGCGATAAGTTTGACATTAACTGGTGGAGGTCTTCTACCTAGTTTCTGGGAGCGAGTACCTCTTGACGCTCCTTATTTGATACGGTCTTCACTTTGCACGAGTACCAAGCCCACTCCGCACGAAGGGATTTTCACGTATCAGACGAAATCAACTTATGGCACCGCCACGTCAACTTGGCTTGTGATGCCTGATTCGGTGCTGTAAAGAACGTGCGCAGATTGAAATACGATCCAATAATCAGGAAAATTGATCTGTTGGAATGCAATCCTGAGTATGCTCCCATTTGCTTTTCTAATGGTAACGAAGATAGTGTCGATCCGGCACTTGGCCCCGATGACGCACACCCAGTCGATCACGACGGTTACCAGCCTGGCACCGAGACTCCGACAAGTGATGCACAACCGGAATTTGATTAATCAGATCCTTCAAAAAATAGTCCCGATGACTACAATGAAGCAAACCAAGACCCAACAAGTCAACCTTTGAAAGCTTATCGCGAACTCGGTCATATAGCCTCAGAAGTAAATTTCAACCATAATCGTTTACCCTCTTGTACTAATTCCACTTCTAAATTCACTTATGATCCTTTGTCATACCATCCTCCCATTCACAACGTCACATTAAACAGAGGGAGGAAATGTCATAAACTGTCTGTTTACATGTCTTCTACAATCATTTTTGTTTTTCCATTTGAGCTACTTTACCGCTGCTTTGAGGTAAACAAAGCTTAGATCAAGGCTCCGGCTTATTTGTTCAATGTTACCATTTGCGCATGACTGTTTCTTTCTCGAGCAACATCACTACTATGCTACATCATCTCAGTTCGGATCTAAACGTCAAGCTGGTTTACACAACAGATACGTGGACCACGGCTATCAATGCTTTAGCCCGTTGCTTTTGCTCGTGCATATCGATGCTTGGTAACTCTTATCTATTTCTGTTTTAACTCTGCCTTTTTGCTGATGAAAGCCTTACTTCGGGTTATCTATTCATCGAGAATTTTGCTATCAGTCGTGTTTGTTGATTATTGCAATTTAATCAACTCGCATAACATGGCGCGCATCCTATGACCGAACCGCTCAGATGCAGATCCTCACTCGGCGGATGCTGCAGACGAATGGATCCAGTGGAAAAAAACGTTCAACTATTTCCTGGCCTCTGTTGACTCTTTGAATCACGACAAACAAGCTACTCGCACAAACTACGTCACTCTATCAGTTTACAGACACAAGCCGAAAAGACAAACAAATTGCTCCCATCGGGACGGCGTTTGTTTGTTTTGCATGAACCTCTAAGTCTCACTGCGCACAACCTACTGTCAACTGGGATCCAGTAAAGGAGTGCGGCCTCAGCCCTCTCACTGAGCTACACCTACGCCAGCACGAATGGCAGCGGCAGCTTCAGAGTCCCCAAGCAAAACGCGAGTGAAACTTTGCAGAAGGATTGGATGGGGGCATCAGTCGAACGACCGAGCTGGAGTCTTGGAAACGAGCCTCTTGAATACAACACACGTCGATGGTAATTGCCTCAAGCGTTTTTTTATTACATGCTTGCGCGTGAGTGTAGTGGAAAGTGTATATAACCCAGAGCCACGAGGGCCCACTGCACTATTGAAGATAACCGGTAACCGAACCCTGAGACTTGGAGTGACGAAGAACCACATAAGGTCTCAATAGGTCAGATGTGGTAACGATCTGGACGACGGTGGATTACTGTCTACCACCAAGCACGCCTACTGTCCTATACGCATCAGCGTTCGCACATTAAATGTGGTCACTTTGAAAGGACACCTCGGGCGGAGAGCATCAGCTGGCGGAAGCGAATTCAGTGAAACTTGAGTGTTAGACAGAGGACGCGAGAGAAAAGGAACAGGATTTCCCTCAGAGACACTATCGCAAGTACGGCCGACTGCAGTTCCCGACGAACATGAAAATGTGTGTGTGGGAGAGTGAGGTGTGAAAGCAGAGAAATCAAAGAGTGAGCACGGTGTATGAACATCAGCGCGAGCATGATATGACGAGCGTAACAGCCGAGTTGTAAGATATCCATCGGTTGCATTGTTGTTGACGTTATGGACTTCTGCACTACTCCGTCGCCCGGTCCAGAGTAGGCATTCTGATTCGAAGATGCACCTCCAGCCTTTATCTTATCAAGTGCGTCCTGCAAGGCAGCAGCTTTGGTCCAGATGAGCCGGCGGTCAATTGTGTGGTTTATTTGCCTCTTCCGAGAAACTCTGGGAGCCGGTGACTGGTTGTTCAGTTCATACGCCCTTCGGATGAGGTCAAACATTCTGGGTGCCCAGTACATCCCGCCGCCAAAGATGCCGTTGAGCGCAGTGTTGTACACTTTATACGTCACTCGTGGTTGGTTTGGAATCAGAATTTAGCCAACTCCCCTAGATTATTAGCCAGTCAACCCGGTGTAAAGCGCCGGGAGTTCGCCTTTGCTCTCATACTTTTGTGGAAACACCTCAGCCACGAGAAGGCAGTGTGTAGGACTTCCTCAGCAAAAGCTATATGGGACGCGCGTCATTTGGGAGCATTTTGAGAGGCGTTCAGGGCACGTGGCCAACTCGGAGCCTGAGACACTCACCCCCGACCACGCTGATGCATTCTGGAGACGTGTGAGAACTACCGAGGGATCAGCCTGATCGATGTCGCCATTTCTCTGAGGCAAGAAACAGGCGCACTCTCCCCAACTCAGGGGTTTTTCGTCATGCCAGAGGTTGTGTGGATCAGATCTTTACACTGCACCAAATACTGAAGCACCGCTATAAGTTCCAGCAGCCAGCGGTAGCATGCTTCACTGACTTCCGGGCCGCCTTCGATTCAGTCAACCGTGAGTCTTTTTGGACCATAATTCAATTCGATGGGATGCAAGATAAGCTTTTAATGCTGTTGAGGGGGTACAACCCGACAACTGGTGCTAGGGTTCGTATGTATGGCGAGGAATCCTGTGAGTTCGGACTCAGTACCGAAGGTAGACAGAACTGTCCGCTCTCACCGGTGCTGCTTAACTATGCCACTGACTGGACAACGGGTCACGCATCACACGACTACCCTAGCATTCAGCTTAGCCAGGTAATGTACGTCTCGGACCTGGAGTTCGCGGACGATATCATCGTGCTAGGAGACTCTTCCACTACGCTCCAACCAATCATCGACCGAATCAATTCTTTTGTGAAGTCCATCGGGCTAGAAGTGTATTCAACCAAAACAAAAGCTTACACAACCCATCAAGGCCCGACAAGTCAACAATTGCCCATCAATGACCGACCGGTCGATTACGTGCCTTCATTTAAATGCCTAGACTCAACTCTACTTCCGAATGGCTAGGCAAAAGATGAAGTGGTATTACGGATCGACAGCTCCAGGAGTGCTCTCCTCCAGCTAAGACAAACGATGTGGACTCGCAGCGACACCAGATTGAGGGTCAAAATCCATATTTACCGTGCCCCCATCCACCCCGTATTGATCCATGGTTGCGAAACCAGGCCGCAATGAACTAGGGATGCTATAAGGCCAGAGATTTTAAACCAATGATGGATGTGGCAAATCCACAAAGTTAACTGGCACGACAGAGTGTCCAACGAAGAGGTAAGGAGACGATGCTCTGACTTCGATGCGCCCTCCGTCCTCCTCCAATGTCGACGACTGCAGTGGTTCGGCTATATCCTTCGGCAATCCGAGTCAGAGATAATCAAACAAACACTCAGCCCTGCTCGTTGCCCTGGTTGGCGCTGCCATCGTGGTGGGCAGCTCAGGACGTGGACCAGTAAATAGAAAAGGACGTAGAGCTTCTAGGTCCTCGGTCAATTTATGGAGCTCGACGATGGAAAAAGGGCTGGATTACGGTCTGCACCGAGCTCCCCTCCGACCGCTGCGCGTGGTCAGCAATGGCCTGTGTTGTCCATGCAGCTGACTTATCCTCGCGCAGGAAATAGTCGCGTGAAAGTAAGTGCGGTCGATACGTCGCCACATCTCAAGGAAAACTCCATGACGTTCACTAGCTAATCAAAATCCACTCATGGTCATTTATTTGTATCTATTCAATTCAGAGACACTATCGAACGCATTAAACTTTCCGTTCTATTTGATTTATGCATCCACTTTTTGGTCGATCATGATTTTCTTCGACTATATGATTACGTCGATATTCCATTTTGTGGTTCTAAACCTGCACTTTCTCGTTGTGGCCTCCTTGCAGCTGGAATTGAACCATAATCCCCTTCTGATCATCTTTCTCTCCACTGCACACCCATTTCCGTTAAATCAAGACGCCTGACTCTAAATGCCTCAGTATGGTCGGGGGTGGGTGTCTCAGGCTCCGAGATGGCTACTCGTCCTGAACGCCTCTCGAAACGCTCCCAAGTGACCGTGTGTTCAACAGCCTCTGTTGAGGAAGTCCTACTCACTACCTTCTCGTGGTGATGCTCCCACTAAAGTGAGAGGACGAAAGCGAATACCCGGCGCTCTCCACCGGGTTGGTTGACTAATGGCCAGTCTAAGGAAGATGGCTAAACCTTGATTCCAAACCAACCACGGATGGCGTATGAGGCGTAAAGCGGTATGCTCACCGGCATCCGTGGCGGAGAAGTGCACTGGGCACCCAGGATGTTTGGCCGCATCCGAACGGCGTATGAACTGAGCAATCAGTCACCGGCCTCCAGTGGGTTACGGACCCCACATTTCGTCCCGCTGCGTTGCGGGTTAAGCATTGGATAGCTAAAGGCTCCGGTTGTGGATCCCTAAGAAAAACCCCTGTTTTGGCTTGGGCAACCTGACAGTATCGCACCTGCAAACAAATCATGGACTCGGACTATCTATCCCTTCCTCACCCCCGATTGTACCATGTTTTGTTTGGTACACAGTCTGAAACCAGACAAGTGTGAAATATATATATATATATATATATATATATATATATATATATATATATATATATATATATATATATATATATATATATATATATATATATATATATACATGCAAGATACAATGTTTACCAAGTCTGAAATCCAAAACGTTACCTTCCGGCATTATAGAACCGCCGAAGTCCCCTTGAGGAGTTCGAGTTCTTATCGTTATGAATTAACGTCACAATAGAAGACTAGTAACTGACTATAGTCAGATAATCAACTGATTCACACGTCTAAGAACATTTCCGCTTCCACGTATATACGAAATAATAGATCTCGTGCTATGACGTGTACGGTACACTCGACTTGAAGAGTGCTTATCAACAGGTACCAAACAAGGCAAGTGAAAAACATTACATCGCGCTCGAGACTTGCGTCAAACCCTATCAGTTTTGTCCTATTCCATTTGGTATGAAAAGCGGAGTACCTTGTCTTCCCCGAGCGACTAATGAGATCATCACCAAGGAACGAATTCATGATTAATTCGCCTACATGGACAACCTGGCCATTCGCGGCACCACAGAGGAGCATGACTATAATCTATGAGTCTTTCTGGCGGTTGCCAAGAAGTATGGCGTCAGGTTTAACGAATCCAGAACCATCATACACAAGCAACAGCTCAATTTGCTTGAGTTTGAAATATCGAAAAATGTTAACAAACCTGATCCAGGGAGACTGAAACCTCTGAAAAAACTCCCTCTACCACATAACACAAAACATTTGTCAATACGTTTATTCCAATCGCCGCGCTTGAACTTTTTATGGGTGGGTTGAATGTGGTGAGATTGGAACTTCTCTTGCCCGTTGTTTATTCTCGTACATCAAATGTTTAGTAGCTCTTGTCTATTTACGCTTTTGCTATGAGTTAGTTGCAAGTTATAATTCACAAGCCTAACTTTAGTTTACCTAGTTATCCAGACTTCTACTATCAATCGTTTTTTGATTATTACACATTGGATATAAACACTGCGTCGTCGCTTAGATTTCTGAATGACAACGTCGGCTCGTTTTTTCCATTTGACCATCTCGGTAACAGTACGGGATATAAAAATACATGGGATACGTTTGGAAATAAGGACACTGATCGGGAGCTCAGACAAAGTTGAACAAGCAACTTTCCACACTCGTTCATTTCAGTATACGCGTGGTAAAGATTAGTATTCCTGCCTATAAATCGCTAGATCAGCCAGAGACAAATCTGTCACAAAAATGAAATGACTGGGAAGCGCGACCGCAGATCAGGCGTGAGACAATTAGTCCACAGTTTTTTCCCGTTTTGATCATCCACTGTATTGCAATCCTAACTGAAATAGCTAGCTGGTTCATTCGTACCTACTCGCTGGCTTGTAGCTACACCTAGATGGCCAACATAAGCTAAATCTATGTCACAATCCTTTCAGACAGTCGTCCGAAACGTAAATGTCGAATTAAGTTATAGTTGGTATGAAACGAATCCGTTTAACGCTCGTTCTTTCCAATCTTAAGTATCAACTGCATAAATTTCAGATTGTTTTACCTAAGCTACTGTGAGGAGCAAACAAAGTTCCAAGTTAATGTCGATCAAAAATCACTCGGCTTATTCTCTCCAGTGCTCGGATGCTTTGCTGTGAGTGACCTCGAGTACTTTTTAAAGCTTCACGAGATACGCCTTTGTTTGTGGTCGTTTTCGGTCGACGCACTTTATTTTGTGTTCAGCCGATCCCGTTTCTTCGAATTTGTTCGTTGGTCTTAAACCAACAACCCCATCGCGACTGACAATCAATCTCATGGCATTCCGCAACTGGTGCTAGCTTATGCACGCGTGCGCACGCACACACGCACTCAATCGGCCACTTAGTTTTCAACCGAGACCTGTCTGTTCCGTTGCTCTTGTGACCGCCAGATCTTTAGACCACGGTCGAACTGAACTCCAATACCGATCGTAGCTCAAGAAGTAGCCCCATGCACTTTACCTGACTTCATTACCGCCTGCGAGAGGTGACCTTTCGGGCGTCACATGAGACATTGTATTTGTCGATATTTCTCCAACTAGTTTTTTACATCTCACAGCTTTTCGTTATATATGCTGTGAAGTTGTTTTCTTCATTTGCATCAGATATTTACATACCTCCGCCCCCTACTGTTTGTCTCACACTTGAATATCGCAGTTATTTGTGGTGGTGTTCGTCTTCCTTCCAATCTTTCATCGACAGCCTTATCTATGAACCATTCCTGGCTTAATCTTATTTCTCTTTAAAAACAGGGGTAATAAAAATGTATTTTGTCAAAAACCACCCTCTAGTGATCTTCAAACCACGAAGCTTTTTTCCTTTATAAATTTTTCTCTCCAGAAAACCGATAACCGATAACCATTAACTTGAGCGTATGAGTGGAGACTATATGGGGTCTTGTTAGGTCGCAGCGTGGTAGTGAGTCGAGTGAGAGCGGTATACTATCCCCTAAGTGCGAGAGATGTCGGGACTACTCTTACTGAAAGAGCAAAAAGACGAAAAGGTGACCTTGCTATGACATTTGAAATGCTTTGAAGGGATGTGAAAATGAAAGGGTACACCATGAGCAGTATGCCATCTTATAAGGCGGTTGAATTATTTGGATGTCTGTTCATCGGGAGATAACGGAATTCTCGTTTCTTTCCTAACTTGATATACCTCGTATTCGTTTACCCCATCCTTGTTAAGCGTGCTTATTATCTGGGGCATATGGGGTGACAGGTGGGACCGGTACCTCGGGATGATGGCTCAGCTTGTCCTTACGATGCACCTTTCTCATTTTGCGTCTTCACCTTGGATAAAACCCTTTCCTGTGACGCCACCACTGAATACAACCACGCCCTAGTTTGCACCAAGTTGTACGTGTGCTTCGGTGGGCGTACTAAACGAGCGTTACAACAACGGTTAGATTGTGATAGGCCTTATCAACTACCTCCGACGGCTCACTGACTCACTCTTTGGAACGCCGTCTGGAGCTTGAGGTGGAGCACCAAAGAACAGTTAAGCTGGCTCCCCCTCCCAATATGCCTGAAGAAAAGACGCAGGTAGATATTACTCCCACTTCAGAAATGGTTATCTGGGAGGTTAGCTACCTGTTAAGGAATGAAGCTTCCGGGTAGGATTGGTTGTTTGTCTTTTTTCAAAGACAGGAGTGAAGGTTTGGTATCCGAGTTAATAGTAGTCTTCTGGGTAATCTAACTGAACAGATTCGCAAGAAGCGTGTGAATCGTTGACTGTGCCAATTTAAGACTAGTGACAGGTCCTGTTGTAAAAACCACTGAAGAATTAGCCTAGTGAGTATAGCATCCAAAATGCTCGCTGGCATCATTCTTCGCCGATCATCACAAACTCGTGAAAAGTGTACGCATGAGAATCAACTCGGTTTCATCCCTGGTAAGGATTGTGTCGGTCACATTCACGCTACGATAAACAATTGTTTGGGATGCGCTTTGCATCCACTGACAGAATTCCTCGGCGTACATTGTTCCTTGAGACAGGTAGTGCTTGGAGGTTGGGTCGAGGCGGTCAGCCCGTAACAGAGAAAAAGTATGAGAACATTGAACAGTGGACTCGGCTGAGTAGGGGTTAGGCATTCGAGTTAGAGCTCACGAAACTCGCCCACCGGAGGGTTGGATACATTAGGTGGCATGGCTAGATCCCATAGTCAACGACATAGTTGATGATTCCTACTTGTCTTTCTTCTCTGTCTGTTTGCTCTTTGTACTTCTATTGGCTTTGCATTCAATAAGACCACGCTGCGAGATGAAAATCAAAACCAAAGCATCGGACTGCGAGTTTATTGGTTGAAAAACAACTGAACTGAATTGAGGGTTGACGCCGCACTACTGAACATGATTCCAGTCAATAGTGGGTTGTGTGCGGTGAGACTTGATGGTTTGTGTAAGGTGAGTATTTGCCGCTGGGATAAACGCGGATCGTTTGTTGTTTTGGACTATGCACCCAATAACTGTAGCCCAGAGGCAGTGAAAGACACTTTTTCAAAAGCTTGTCAAGCGACACTTCCGGTCAGACCGGATCACATGACTTGCAGCTCGGCCAACGAGAGTCCGAATCTTTGCGCGAGTGAGCACCAGTATTCGACGGCGCTTCCGTTGCAGACATACTTTTTTGACACTTTGGTTTGAGGGTTGTGATTTCAGGGAGTAAAATTGCGGTCACTTCCGAATTAGACAGGGACTCGTAATTGTGAACAGGTTGAAAGCTAGAACATAGCATGGACAAACACTGGGTTGGGACAAGCGAAACAAGTTTTGACCCATGAAAGTTAATTGAATGAAGTGGAGTAGTATATCTTTAGGATAGATAGAAGGGGTGGATGACAGTGGTAATGAAGTATAAAATGCGGCTCACAAGGGAAACCCTGAACAAAAAGGAAGATGAGTAACGGTGAAAGCAATTGGGTACTAAGGAAGGGTGGGGAATAATGTCGGCCATACCTTATCAAACCTAGGCTTAATCGGCGTGACAGTGTCAGATGATACTACCTCCATGAGTTTATTACTCTATACGAGAAGAGCTTTGTAAAATATCAGCAAGGCAGCTCTTAGACAACAACCGTATATGCAGAATGATTGGGGAAACAATCGATCACCACCCGGGCATGACTTGTAGTCACCGTTTCATTCATCAGTTACGTAAAACGGATGTAAATCTGTGATGACTGTTAGTGACATTACTTTGTATTGTTTTATTACATCTTGAATTAGGTTCCAATTCAACTGGTGATCTCATCCCTTCAATGCGCTTAGTCGGGTCGGAGAGTTTACTGCATTTGTTGTGATAGTACTGGTCTTTGGGTGGATGTTCTGATTACAACTGGTGTCGCGGTCAGTTTCTGCCACGGATATTTGTAATTTAGAGGCTATGAATGCCCACGAAGTGAAAACTACATCGAGTGTTTCCAAGTATCCTGTTCAACACAAACTTTTGGATTCTGAGAAGACTGCGCATTTCCTGACAATCCTTGGAAAGGATGCATTTCCCCCGTAAAGGATCTGGCTTTTTCGAGTTCTCCAGCGTCTCTGCCTTACAAAGCTTAGAAGGCGTTATTCCTGAGGCATTTCCGAACCGGTGCATTTCGAAATTGCCGGAAGGGAAAACTTCCACTCATTGATGCGAGTTTCCAACAAACCAATACGGGACTTTGTGTTGCAACTGCAGATGCAGGCCATGAAATGAAATCTCCGTGGTCCGCTGAAGGTGGTTACCAGACAAATAAATCACTGGTATATATTGTCCCGGGTTGTAACAGACTTTTGCTTTACGAATGTACTTTTAAGTCCGCCAAACTTTTTTGTGAGCAATATCAAGACGTGCGTGGCGTTTTTATAAACGGGACCCTAGTTTTGGTTCAGTGCAAAAAAACTTGAAGTCCTCTGCTGATCCACCATCGAGACCAGTGAAGTACGTTCCTCCATCCGTATGTAGAAGTAAAAAGACAAGCTTTAATGAGCATCCGTCCGAAGGTTGCCACTTACCCTCAAAAATTTCCAATCTCTTGCTTAATTTGTTTTCAGTTCCGATAACTCTCGCCACATTATACATTCGTTTATTGCTCTTATTTTGGCACTCATTCATTGTGGGCTCCGTCAGTGCTGAATCATTTATTCCTTGGAAGGCTTTTCAGAAAAGTAATCTTCCTGTACAGCTCCAACCCACTCGCATTGCTGGCCGTCAGTTACATGTGCTCGGTTCATGGGGATTTTTTCTTACTGATGAACAATCCAATACCTGTCCTTTTATCGTAATCAAACTGGACGTTTCTATCATTGCTTTGAGGTGTATGAATCATTTCACTGAACTTGTGGTCTAATTCTCAACAGTCCTGTATTCGGAGATTAATTCTGGATTGTTCTTAATTTTCTGATGGTATCAAGACGGATCCTGTGCATTTTGAGATTACCGGTTCTCCCATTTTTACGAAATACAGCAGTATTCCCCTCGGACTTCGTGATTCCGTGAAAAAGGTACTAAACAATTTAATCCGTAAAGCAGTATTGACACCGATGAGTTCTTTAGCATGCGCCACGCCGATGGTGACTCCACTAAAACGCGATGTCAAAACTCCCAGAATCCATGATTGTCGTATTGCATTGAATAACCTGCTGGAACAGTCCAGCTGTGCCACTCTCGAGTCTGAAGATGTTCTCCATTAATTCCACGGTTCAAAGTATTTTCGAAAATTGACCTGAAAGATGCATTTTTGCAGATTCCACTTGGTGAGCAATCCCGAGAACCATCGACTATTATTACGCAGTTTGGTTTATATCAATATAATTTACTGTCTTTCGGTCTTAACGTTCCTCCTACTATTTTCCAAGACACTATTAAGTCTCACTTCTGACCTAGAAATAGTTTGTGCCTACCGAGATAGCACTATTGTATATGCTCTCAGCAAAGATGCGCATGATGACCGCTTGCGTTTACTGGCGGAAACATTTCTGAAACATTGTAGCCATCAACCCCGCTCAGTGTTTTCTCCACTTCGGAGTTCTCGTGTTTGGGTTATTTAGTTGGTGCTCACGGCTTCCGCCCAGACAACCGTTTTGCTTCGTTATCTAACGCAACCTCTCTTAGACCATTTGTTGAATTACGCCCTCTACTGGATTCTCTTTACTATCATTCTCGATTTATTTTCAACTTCACCCTTGAAACTGCACCTTTATTCGATCTTCTTGCTCAACAGACGTTCCACTGATCCTCAGCGCATAAACAATGTTTACGCGGCTCAGTAACGTTTTTGTTCACCAATGCTGCACTTCCTAATTTTCCCCCGCATGCATCTTCAACTGTTATTACGGACGCGTTTCCCTAACGCTATAAAGGCCGTGCTGGAACGAAAGGGTCATCCAGTTCTGTGTATTTTTCGCCGGCCCATTGCAGCTGAACGCGGACATTCACAAACGAAGCGTCGGGCATCGGCTGTTAATTGGGCCGTTGCTCGTTTGTTTGGAACTCACCTTTGTGTCACTGATGATGAAACACTGAAATTCATCTATGATCTATATCGGTCCCTAGCTAAATCATTGGCAGGCATGGTTCGGCGCTGGAGTGTCGTTTTATCAGCGTATTCTTGTGACATTCTGCACTGCATAGCACAGTCTATTCCACAGGCGAACTACTTGTCTCGCAACGCCATTTCTGAAGAAACCACTGCTGAAAGCTCGCTCAGTCTTTACCTGTTAGTCGATCGGACCTTGTCCTTGAAATGAGGTACTATCATGTTATCTTGTGCTCGAAATGGATGAAGAACGGATGTTCGGTGTCTATTTCCTGATTTCTATAAGTGGCTTAGGAAATTCACGTGACACAGCCATTGTACCTCCTACACTGTGAGCCGCGATTTTGCAATATTTGCATTCTAGACACCTAGGCATTGCAAAGATGAGATCTATCGTCCACCTCACTTGTTGGTCAACGGAGCCGAAGGACGATTTGCGACGCATTGCTGAAACCTTCTGTGACTGTCTACATAAAGTTCACCGGTGGTGGTCACGTGGTTTAGAGCGTTTGATTCCCACCTAGGAGGCTAGAGACTCTGCCATCACTGGTTACATAGGTGGTAGACAGTAATCCTTTGTCATCTGCCTCGTTGCCACGCCCAACCTATTGGGACCTTATGTGGTTTAATGCCACTTCGATTCTTAGGGCCAGGTTGCTGATTACCTTTCATCGTGCAGCGGGCCTTTGCGACTATGGGTTATACCCCTTCCATTGCACTCATGCGTAAGTATGTAACAAACGGAAACAAAACAGACGCAACCATCGAAATAGACGCCGTGGCCTAATTCTTCAGAGCCTTGGTGGCGTGTTCACGCTGATTATTGTGGTTCACTTCCAGGTAGGTACTATGTTCTGGTTATTATTGATTTCTAATTCTACTGGTCGGAGGTATATTTCACTACTTCTCTCAATGTTGATTCCACGGCTGCAGCCCTACCTAAAAAACACTCACTCGAGGTGTTTCACGTGCGACTGTTACCAACAATGGAAACTACTTCGCGACCCAAGTGGCCGACTGACTAAAACCGTTGGGTTGCCACCATGTACTAACTCTACCTCGATAACCACAATCTAATAATGCAGCTGAAAACTTTGGTCGTGCTTTGTAGAGTGCGACTACAACCGTCTATGTCAGTCCATCAGCGGACTCGACAGCAATGTTGACAAACTTCTAATATAGTACCGTTACTCCGCCCATCCAACGACTAGAGAGAGTCAACACAAGGAAGTGTTGCGAACAAACTTGGTGGGTTTGGAATCACCTGTTATTTACTATCGAGGAAATGAACTGGGACCTGTCCGCAGTATTCTTCCTGATCAACCAGGTAAAAGATTAAGTAAGATTTTCGATTTGAATGATGGTTCTGCATAGGGTAGGCACTCAGACCAAGCAGCTTTCAACAAGCCTATTTCTGATGCCACTGAATGTCCTAATGCCGATGTTTCTGAGTCTGTTCCAGGAGAGAACGATTCCAGTACACCTGATGTCAATCCAATGGAACACATTAGATCTGAAAGGTTGCACCAAAAAGAACAGCTAAATTACGAAAGATCAGAACTTTACTCAAGCCGTGCCGAGTGTGATGACTGTTAATGGATGTCATGTTTATTTACTGTTTTCTACCTACCTTAGTTTCATCACTGTTGTTCTACCAAATTTCTGCTTTATTGTTTTCAGACTGCACCGTTCAGTTGTGTCAAATAAAGTCTAAATTCTGGATCTCTGTCTTCTGCTTGCCTTAACCATTCGGATTTCGTAACCATACACGTATCAATTTATTTGACATACACACCATCTCAAAATGGAGCGCTATCTACGTCCTGAACGATTCGACGCAGATCCAAACTCGACTACTTCTTCAAAAATTTGGCGTCACTGGCTTTGTACGTTCGATAGATTTCTCGCCAAAGTTGGTGTAGACGATTCCGAGAAGCTTGACTTCCTATACAACTATGTATCTCCGACCATATACGATTATGTGGTTGAATGTACTGTATACAACGATGCCATTGAAGTCCTTGAAAATTTTTTTATCAAGCCGCCCAATGAGGTCTTTGCACGCCACCTACTCGGAACATGCAAACCGGAAACGGGGCAGGGTTTCAGCCAGTTCTACCAAAAACTAGAATCCTTAGCAAAGGATTGTAACTTCCGGGCCGTGACAGCCGAGCAAAATCAAAACGACGCTATTCCAGACGCTTTCATAGGCGGGATGCAGTCGAACGTTGTCCGACAGCGACTCCTTGAAAATAAATCTCTGGACTTACAAACTGCCCTAGAATTAGCCCGACCGCTCGAAATGGCCCAACAACAATCCAGCGCCTTTCAGACACCATAAGTATCGTATATGGCTTCGGCGTCGACAGCCACTGAATCAACTGATAATTGTCCCTCTGACCACAAGGAAAGTAGCAACTTACTCATGGAAACAACGTCAGCGGCGTTCAAAACCAAGTGTTATTTCTGTGGAAATGACAGACATCCTCGATTCAAATGTCCTGCTAAGGATGCGGTTTGCAGGAACTGTGGAAAGAAAGGACACTTCAAACGTGTCTGCCGATCACCACCGGAGAAACGAATAGTCTCTGCCACAACACCTGTACTCTCTACCCTCGTCGCCGCCTCTTCTCCGGATTGCCTTTTAAATGCGCTAACAACGATTACTATGAACGAAATCCTTATGAAGCTCTGATAGATAAGGGGAGTTCCGACAGTTACATCTCCGAATCCGTGGTACAGCGTCACCGTCTCAAAATCATACAGTCATCCAGCGTCATCACCATGGCTTCCACAAGATTAATCAGTCAAACGAAGGGTCAGTTTTGTTCACATATGTCTCAAGAATAATTCGTACAACAACTTCAAACTCTCTGTGCTCCCTCATCTGTGTGCTGATGTATTACTGGGGCACGATTTTTTTGAAATTCCACAGGGCAGTTGAGATTCCATTCAGTGGCAGTAAACCAACTCTCCCCTTTGTAGTGTAGCAGCTTTACGTATTGAACCTTCTTCTCTTTCCGGGAACTTGCTACCAAACTGCAAGCCTATTGCAACTAAATTACGACTCCAAACTCCCGAAGATGAGAAGTTCATTCAATCGGAAATTCGGCGACTTCTGAAGAATGGCATCATTGAGACGTGAACGTCAACGTCTTTGTTACAACAAACGAAAGACACAAAAGACGCATGGTAGTTGACTACAGTCAAACAATCAATCGATACACACTATTGGACGATTATCCACTGCCCGGAATCGATGACATGACATCTGAAGTATTTCGATATTCCATTTTCAGTGCATTGGACTTGCGAAGCGCATATCAACAGATCTCCATAGAAAAACAAGATAGGCCATACACTGCTTTTGAAGCCTGTGGGAATTTATATCAATTCTGCCGGATACCGTTCGAAGTGACGAATAATGTTGCTTGTTTTCAGCGTGCTATCGACAAAATTATTCGCGAAGAAAACTTGAAAGGAACGTTCGCCTACATCGACAATATAACTGTGGCACAAACAAAGATGATCACGATAAGAATCTTACTAACTTTCTTAACGTTGTGGAAAAATACGGACTAACTCTAAAGGAAGAGAACAGTATCATCGGCACGAAAGAACTTAAACCCTTGGGTTATGAAGTTTCACATGGTCTGATGAGGCCCGATCCTGAAAAATTACGACCCCTTCAGGAACTCTCTCCTCCAAAGGATGTGAAATCTCAGTGACGAGCTATAGGTTTATTCTCATACTGTTCTCAACGGATACCACGCTTCTCGGATAGGATTCATCCACTGGTCCATAACCACGTATTTCCCTTACCAGATGATGTCAGAGTGTCATTTGAAACACTCAACAGCGAGCTCGAACGTGCCGTCGTCACCACTGTCGATCCCGAGGTGCCATTGATCGTTGAAACAGATGCCTCGGACATTGCTATCTCAGCCACACTGTCACAAAACCACAGGCCGGTCGCATTCCTTTCCCGGACTCTGTCTCAAAGCGAAAAGCATCATTCACCCGTAGAAAAAGACGCAAACGCTATTGTGGAGGCTATCCGGAAGTGGAGACATTATTTGCTGGGTACACATTTCCGACTCATCATGGGTCAAAAGTCGGTCGCTTTTATGTTCCAATCCCGACACCATAGGAAGATCAAAAATGATAAGATTCAGAGGTGGCGAATCGAATTATCGTGCTACAGTTTCGACGTCATTTATCGCCCCGGTCATGAGAATGTCGCAGCCGACACACTGTCTTGCAGCTTCTGCTCCGCGTCTACGTCACTCTCGTCACTCAAAGAACTACACAACTCACTCTGTCACCCGGGGTGTTGTCCGTATGCTTCATTTCGTCAGGACAAAGAATCTACCGTACTCAGTCGACAATGTGAAATCTGTCACCGGTGGCTGTACGCTTTGTGCCAAATGGAAACCACAGTTTTGCAAGTTACCCACCGGAAATCTGATCAAAGCCACTTCGCCGTTCAAGGGGCCGCTTCCCTCGATATCCAAAAATCGGTACCTATTAACTATCATAGACGAGTACTCCAGATTCCCGTTTGCTTATGCTTGCTCAGACCTGTCTACCGCCACAATCATCCGTTGCTTTTCCCAGTTGTTTTCGATTTTCGGTATGCCGTCCTACATCCATTCGGACAAGGGCTCTTCTTTCATGTCTGAAGAGCTAAAGAACTTCCTCCACCGCAAGGGTAATGTAACCAGCAGAACAACGGCCTACAATGCTCAGTCAAACGGACAAATTGAGACTCAATGAAACCCTCTGGAGAACCATTGATTTGTAGCCCAGTCAAGAGGACTACCATGCACCCAGTGGGAGGATGTTCCTCCCAACGCACTCCACTCCATCAGGTCACTACCGTGCACTTCAACAAATGAAATACCACATGAACGATTATGCACTCATCACTGTAAATCAACATCAAGGGTCTCAATGCCTACCTGGTTGGGTGGTTCAGGATCGGTCTTGATGCGTCGTCCTGTGAGGTCAACAAAGTACGATCGCTTGGTCGATGAAGTTGGACTGATTGAATGCAACCCGAAAAACGCTCATGTTCGTTTCCCCGACGGACGGGAAGACACGGTCTCTATACATTATTTGGCACCTAAAAACCAAGCGTCCAAATCACCGAAGGCTGTGTATTTCGCCGAAAATCAACCTCCGACTCTAAATGATGACTGTCAGCCTACACCGACACCATGTGTAATCCCCTTGATGCACAAGAGTCTACAGACACCCTTTCTTCTCACACACCGATATCAGAGTCATACATTAACGAATCCAATACACACCCTATAGTAAAAGCACAGCAGCGAGTCCATCCCTATAACCTAAGAAATAGGGATGTCGTATTTATTTGCTATTTTCTGCCTACCTTAGTTTTATTACTGCTGTTCTATCAAATTTCAGCTTTATTGTTTTCAGATCGCACCGTTCAGTTGTATGTCAAATAAAGCCTACATTTTAGGCCTCTGTCTTCCACTTGCTTTAACTATTAGGATTTCGTAACCATAGACGTAACAGTGGAATTAGTTTGCGACATGTTACTACCTCCTTGAATGCCTGTACATAACTGCGCAAAGTACGATTACGAATCACATTCCAATTCAACTGGCGTTCGCATGACCCCAGTGCGCTAACTCGGGCCCGAGCTTTTGCAACGTTCGTTGCGATAGTACTATTTCTTCAATGGAAGTTCGGATCACAACAACTCACAGTAACGAATTGAAAATTCCCCCACGTGAAATAGGTGCGCGAAAAAATCACTGTCAAAAGCATATCAGTCTAAATGCATACACTGAGAAAACGCTAGAGGAGTTACCAATTTGCGACAACCACAACAGTGGATATGGTCATTTGACAAAACCTATGCTAATTTGAGAACGTGCCCTAAGGCAACGAAGATCCTAACCCTGTCGTTCGGTATTTTAAGATTCGATGAAGGTGCAGAATAGCATGTAACATATAACCAGGAAACTCACCTCACCAAAATACAAAAAGAAGACATCCCACTTATAATCCAAACAACCAGCGCGCGGGAAAATTCGAACACGCAAGCTGGTGGACGTTGCTCTGACAACACCAGACATGGTGCTAACAAAAAACAAACTCCTAGTGCACTTCATATTAGTTCCAATTCCGTCTCAATTTGGTATCCATAACTTGACAGTCGTTTGCCTAACTGCCCGGCTTCTCGAACCAGTGAGCTCTTCTAGGTTCAAGTTTCAAGTTTCCGTGATTAGAGGCAAGGGGACATCTCCCGTATGAACCTCATCACCATCACCTCTTGGCTGCAGCCTTACAACAGCGATTCATGTCAACGCACCATCAGATGGTTATCCAGCTTCTTTTTGAAGAGATTGTTTTTGTCCTGTTCCACCGCGTCAGCTGGCAATGAGTGCCACAGTTTGATTGCCCTCCTGGAAAGACGGTAGACCAACAGTAACCTAGTCGACTGCAGCTTCATGGGCGTCATTCAGTGCCCCCTTGTGCGCCAGTGGCCATGAAAGGGGAATAAAGCCTACAACTCGGTGCCTAATTCACCCCGGAGTATTCGCCAGAAGCACTTCAGGTCGCCTCGCCCTCTTCGATATGGCCCCGGAAACAGACCTGTTACCTCCATCTGTCTGTCTTAACTAACCCCTCTTAGTCCAGCAAGGAGACGAATGGCGGCTTTCTGAACCCGTTCTAGCCTCGCAAGTTCAGAAGCCGTGGAGGGAAATGTAGCCTCTCCGACGCACTCCAGTCGATGAGGGATTTTTGAGGAAAATATGAGTTTGTAGTCACCACAAAGCACCCTTCCAAACGTCCAACTGATTGCACCGTAAATGCTCCACGCCGAGGCGCACACCCTGCCGGCGTGATTTCCGGTTCTCATCACAGATTACACTGTCACCCCTAGGTCTCTTCCAGCAACGGACACTCTTTGAAAAGAGTAGGTTTCCTCAGGCCTCGGTCTCTCTGGCTGCAGCTGGGCACACTTTTTCACATTGATTTGGTGATCCCACAGGTTGGGCAACTGTGTTAGAGTATCCAGGTCCGCTTGTGGTGCCTCGTGATCCGCCGTGGTTTTGATCAAAATCCGGGTTTTGAGATTTTCGGCGTAGGCCAGACAGAGGGACACCAATTGTTTTGGCAAGTTGTTGATGAAAGCTACAAACAGCAGTGGGCTAAGAACGAGCCCTGCGGCACTCCTCTGGAAGCCTCACGCAACTCAGAGCATGATGAAGCTCCCTCCACAGAGGAGGACCTACCTTTCAGGAAGCCTTCTGTCCACGTGAGTAGTTGTCCCACCACTCCTAGCGATCTCAACTTATGGAGCAGGAGACTGTGAGGCACTTCCTCGAAAGCTTTGCAGAGATCAGCGAAGAGAAGGTCCGTAGGAAGGCCTTCCCCTTTAGCTTGTGCCCAAAGTTCACGTGCTAGTAGCAGATATAACAGACAGGATCGACCTTTCCGAAAAGCATGCTGCTGGTGGCTGGGGAGCTCTTGACTCTCGAGGTACTGCTGCAGTTGCTTCGAAAGCAGGCTTTCCATTACCTTACCACACGCGTAAGACTTACTGGGCTACAGTTCGCAGCCCCCGCCTTTTTGTCTCTCTTGAACATCGGAACGAGGCCGGCTTTCTTCCATTCGGATGGTATTTTACCTTGTTCCGCCGAAATGGTGGACAGTCTCGTGAGGGGAGGTGCGATAATTTCAGCTATTTTCCGAAAGACTAGCGGGTGGATCCCGGCCGGACCGGGCGACGTACGTGGCCGTAGCCCTTGCAAAGCCTTGGAAACCTCTTCAACCACTAACCATCGATATACCACGGTCATTGCATTCTGTGGAGGCTGGGGCGTGGATGTACCCTGTGCGGTGTAAACATGAATGTAGAGACCAGTCAGTGGTTCTGCTTTATCCCAGTCGGATTCCTCGATAAATCCGCTATGAAGCAATGTTAGGATACCTGGGCAAGCTTTAGTCCTCCTTCTGAGGTACGCGAACGGCCTTTTCGGTGCTAAGACGAAGTCGGCTGCAAGTCACTCTTCGGATTCGCGTGTCTTCGTAGTCTTCAGCTTTGTACACTAACTTCGAACGTGTTTGTAACTGTCGTATACCGTGCCGGAGGATCGAAAACGCTGCCAATCTCAGTTTCCTTTTCCCAGTTGACTAGGAAGTTCCTCGTCAAACCATGACAGTCTCTTAGCATGGCTTAGTTGCCCGTATGGAGGTGCAAACAAGCCCACCAGTGCATTCCCTTCTAACTTGAAAAAACTCTGTGCTTATTCACTCCACCATTAGCGATCGAATGCCACGGCAGGTCGGCAGCAGCCTTTGCATTTCAGAAGAGGGTATGCTCCACACGTTCGGCCCGCACTGCGGATCTTGATGGACGGACGCGCCGCGTCTTCAGTGGGTGACGAGCATCACGTGGTCACTGGGGCCCAATGGCGGCAGAAGAGCGATTTCATTTATGTCAGACAATTGTGAGGAGAACACTAGGCCAAGAATGGATATTTGAATTGCCTGACTCCTGGTCGATTCTTGTGTATGCCGATGCTAGGCGAGGTCCCACACGGTCGCATGCAGACAACGGTAGAACCTGTACGCAGCTGCTCGATACCCAGTCAACATGAGAAGTAGAAAAGTTGCCAAGAACACGAAAATGGTCGTCCGTCGTCCATCGATGCATGGAATATAGACTACCTTGCACTTCGGCCGCCGGAGTACAGAAAACGTTCCCAGTCATACATAGCCACCGTTGCATAGTTCCACTCTGCACCACAGCGCCTCCCCGTACCCACAGTGGTCCACAAAGATATCAGATATGTGCACTGATATCCCATTTTTCACATACATGGCATCACCCCTCCACCTCTGGCACGAACTCGATCAACGCGAAATGGGGCATATCCTACCAGTGAGACCTCCGAGTCCCGAATATCATTCGCTAGCCATGTCTCGGTAAGCTTCGTGATAGAAGGGGTACCGGTTAGCACAGTTGCTTCTAATTCGTCCCTTTTGTTCCAAACTCCACGCATATTGGTCAGCAGCATTTTGGCAGATGCCGCCTTGCTGTTCCCTTCCCGAAAATAGCCTGCTGCTGCGCACTGAGAGGACTCGCCGGTGGTAGTGGTGGTCAGCTTATCTGTAGTCTCCTCCAAATCAAGCAAAAATTCCCGATGCAAAGGTCCGTTCCACTGTTTTCCCCTCTGTTCCTGACCTCTACACCGGCTTGATTCATTCTTTGACGATCCCCAGGAGGAAAATCTTGGTGTGGACCAACGGGCTCCGTCTTACCGCGGTAGGACCATCTTAGAACATCGCCTGCTTGCTCTTGCGAACCAAGAACGACATCCAGGTTTCGCAGCCCTCAGGGCTCTTGAAGCTGCCCAAGTCTGAATACAGCTCTGGCCCGAGTTGCCGCTACCAGTCCTGCTTCATCTTTCGTGGGCAGTTTGTTCAGATTCAGGCTGAGTTGCGTCAGATCATGATCCAGTCTGTCCTGGGGGACCTTGCAGTGGCCTCCGAGATGTTTAGGGCAAGGAGGCGTTTTTCACATGGTGGTGGAACCGCCATTGGGATTGGCGGTGCCTCTTTCTACTTGTTTGTGTCATCATGAGTGTCAAGTGATAGGTTTGTTGTGTCGGTGGTTCGTCAGCCGGTGCTTGACACGGAACATCGTCTGATGTCCCAGACGGGGGCCGTCCTTCGTGCCTTTCTTCCTCTTGTTCGTTTGACAAGCAGCCCCAATACTTTTGGCGGCAACCGAGCCGCGGGGCAACGAAGGGCTTGCATTTGGTGCAAATGTCTCCGCTGGTAGCATGCTGGGGCGCACTTGAATCGGAGGAGAGCTTGTTGGGGGGTGAAGCTTGGTCACAACACAACTAGAACACGAAATTTTAATAATTGTATTTTCACATGGTTTCAGCCGCTCATAGTTATCTGCAGGACCCTCCGAATCCTTGGCCGAATGAAGACGAAAGTTCGTTGTCCTCTGGAGGCGGAAAAAATACGATATCTCGGATCGGATCCGAACGGTTCAGGTCACAAGGCATGCGGCTATTGCCAATGTACGTCCAGATTCTGACACTCGGGGGCTGCGACGTTCCTCTGGTGTTCCGACCGCCGGATGGGCCGAGTGTTATGGTTGTTTATTGATGGAGTGGAAGGGCGAGAAAGAACAGCAAAATAACTGTCAAAGAACCGGCAGTTGCGCTGGATAAACTGGTTCATCGTCTCAACTAGCCGTCACGCTCACCATGGATAACCTCTCGTGAGAAAAACTGAATAATTAGGAAAGGACAGTCCGCAGCATTTTACTGTTTGGAGGGGAAACAGGTATGTTGTGCCTTAGAAAGCAAAAGGGAGCGGGGTTCAGAGGTGTATTCCGAGAGCACACCTATTTGGCCAGCCATAGTCCGCGAAAACCTCATTCCAGAAGCCATTTGGCAGCCGTCTAAACATGGCAACGCCATTTTCCGCTACTGTCTGGGGTGGTAGTTTGTCCTGAGGCTTCGTTACGTGGCGAGAAGAGAAATGCTTCTGGTTGTTTCCGATGACCCTGGGTTTCCTCAGTTTGCGTTCGTGTCCCCTGAGTGTCGGTTTGTTGCTCATGGCCAATAACGTTCTGTCGGTTTCGGAGCTACTTAAACACCCCGATTAAATCTCCTCTTAGGCGCCGCATGTTTAGCGGGAACAGGTCGACTGCATCGAGGCGCTCCCTGTATCACTTGTCCGGCAGCCCAGTGATCATCTTAGCAAACGGTCTATGAAAGGTTTCCAACAGATGTTTGCCCCTGACTTGTTTCGGTGCCCAGGCTTCGATGAAATATCCTTAGTGGGGCGTACACTCGTTTTGTAAACTTGCAATATTGTTTTGGCATAGCCAGATCAGACAGCCCGACACAGCTGAAACATGTACCTTTCAACCCTTGCCACTGTCGCAAGGCACTGTTAGGAGGGCCTAAAAGTGTCTCGCACTTTGACGCAAAGATCTTTTATGAACTCGGTGGTCTCCATTTTCTCGGGAGGTGCTTCACTGAAGTGCAGGGTCACTCCTGCACCCTCGCCCTGGAGCAGCTGTCTGCACTTGCCTCCGATTGGGGGGAGGCTCCCATAAATCGGTCCATTTTCGTATTCTTATCGGGTCTCTCTGTACCTAGTTCGAAGACGGCTCCCCCGTAATCTTGCGATCTTCCATGGACAGGGAACCAGGACACCTCGAGGTGTCCACTAGGTCAATTGCATGGATCAAAAGCAACAGGAGCCCAAACGCTGACCTCCGCGGCACCCCGCTGCATTTCCTTGTTGCGCCGGACGTTGCTTCCTCGACCTGAATATAATAACAACAGCTTATTTCGGGGATGCCCAAAGCATGCCTTATGCATGATCAAAAATTTTAAAAGCGACAAAACTGACAGACAAAATTCATGAAAAATTTAGAAATACGCAGCACAAATGGGGGTAGGAAGAAACAGAGGGGATGAGAGGGAGATAAATGTACGCACACCAAGGAGCAATGTAGGGGGTTTAAGCGAACTCGGAGATGGATTCAAATTTGGGCCCGGTGAATTTGAAGGTCGAGGTCGGATGAAGCGGGTGGCTGAGCCAAGTGGGGGAGAACGGAACTTGGGAGTTTTACATGAGGAGGACTGAGAATCAGCATGAGAAACTATCGTCACGGGAAACGATGAAGAAAAATGAAAGATGAGAAGAAAAGAGGAACAAAAGCTTGCATTGTATGACCGGGGACTAGGTGGCCATGAACTACGCGTTGTTGCAATGAATGGACGGTATCAATTTGAAAACAGGGAGCTGACAATGCAAGACTTAAAGAGTGCGTCATATGGCGACGATGGTGCGGAAGGATCGAGATGCGGTAAACGTGAGGCACAGTCATGGACAAAATGGACGCATAGCATGATGGGCGGTGGCATATATATATATATATATATATATATATATATATATATATATATATCAGAGCAGGAGCAAATAGCGGTGGAGAGACGGGACACGGAAGTAGCAGTGCCTGGAAGAGAAAGGTGGGGTTGGGTCAAATGGTACGGAATTATCTTGAATGAACCCTGACGAGCTTGTTCATGACAGGTGAACATGGGGGATCAACAGTGAAAGAGAATAATTTTTGGGAGCACAGAAGTGATGGCTGTGAGCAGAAGTTGACAAACTGGGGGATATGAATGAATGGATCGACGAACACAGATATGAGTGGATCTAAAACTGTTATTATTGCAGGTGTGTCATGTGGTGACGGTCGAAGATGGGTAAAGCGTTGTCGAGTTGACGTACATTATGCAACAAGGTGGCCGTGGAAAAGGCTGGAGAGCGCAGAGCGAATGGGAGTACGGGGTGGTTAGAGAGGTGTAAAAGACCACCCGGGAGGGGTAACTTGGAGGTTAGAAGAACTGGGTGCGAAGAAGCATCAGTTTTAACAGCGAATAACGTGGGTGAGAAATAAAGAAGTGGAGGATCAGAAAAAGCGGGTAATGGCAGATCGAATGGCTTGAAGCTGTAGGTGACAATGATCACGTTACGATGACACTACACTGCGTTGAACGCAGAAAAGCAGCGCAGTCTGAAAGGCACAATGAAGATGCCTGTGGCGGGTAATGAACGGAGCAGACTAGAGTGTTGACTAAGGAAAACCAGAAAATAGATAATGAATCAGATTGTTTCACTGCATACGACACAGGACGAAGTCCGAGAAGAAGAAAAGCTTTCGCACGGGAAGTATTGCGATGGAATAAAAATGCACGAAAAATGGTTGTGCGCCGGGGCTGGGGGACTGAAACTGAAGAGATGCGTGCTTACAGGCTTTAACGGAAGTTTGAGCAATGCGTAGCCAAGCTCACTACGGATCCCGAAATCAAAAGGCGATTATCCGTGATGTTCTACGATACTGGGTTATTGAGTGAACAGTGACATCAAAAAGATACAAACCTCAATAATACGACCACAATGACTCAACAACGAGAAACCGAATAGCAGTGTGTGAGCAAACAGCACGTGCGTCACGCAGGTCCAGAACAAGGATAAGACAAAGTAGGGCTCTGGGCGCGAACAAACAACAATTGGTCCATAAAAACAAACAGTTCGTAAAGACAAGTCAATAGTGTGGGCAAATGAGTGATGTTAGGAAAACACTGAACGACAAAGGTTTTAGGGGATTTTCCACGACCGGCTGGTACACATGCCAGTGCACCAAAGGATTGAGCCAGAAGTTGCTGATCGGCTCACTGCTAAAGGGGAAGCTCCACAGAAGAATTATTCAAGACCAATTATCATATTAGGACTGTCGTTCCAAACTCTGCATCTCTCACGGCCACATTTATTTTCCAGTCACTGCCGCTCTATTTTACTTTCTTGGCTCCGCGACTCCTCTGTGGATCCTTCCGCTTGGCAGCGTTCCCATTAGCATCGTCCAGTTGCATCCACTTGTACAATGGCCTGCATGCACGCAGCTCCCAAATTCCATGTCCCCGACTGCAAGGCGCATCCATTGTTCATGCGTTATATTCGTCCCCCGGTTTACCTGTCCCGATACTTCTTTCCTATCTGCCTTTTTCGCGTTCCATGTGCAATGAGATGATCTTACTGGTTATGACTCACCTGTCCTTTTCGGCCCGTTTCCTCTACTGTTTGCCATAGGCATTTTATGCGTGCCTTCCAGACCGTTCTAAATTTTGCTTGCCGCCTAATGTAAAACCACTGTTTCTTCATGGCTCTCACCCACAGTATTAGTCCGTTTGATCTGCTATTACCCTCTGGTACCCCTTTTGCTCATTCCTCTTCCACGCTGTTTGCCGTCACAGCTGCTGCGTCTTGCACCACGGGCAGTTTCACCTGCCAGGCAACGTTCTCTACTTTGTATGCACAATCGCCCCGCGCTACCTAGCCATCTCCATCGCCACCAACGTCCTGCTGAATAATTCAAGCCCATTTATCAGTGCTTCTCCCATCCTTCACCGACACCACATGTCTCGCCCAGTGAATCAGATTATTAGATCCATTCTCACCTGTTCTGTTCCCTCATCTCCCCTTTTATGAACCGCTTATCAGTCGTCGTCTTTCCTGTGCTTCCGCGTTCTCCACTCTCTCAGTTGGTCCGCCAAGTTCACCTGTCATGAAGATAATTCACCACGATATTCCAAAGTTAATTCCACAAACATTCGACCTAACCTAGCCTGACCCTCCTAATAACTGATAATTTCCTTCTAGGACTCCATTGTTATTGATCCGGCCTCTCTTATATGTATATATATGCATACATATATATATAAACAACCGCACATGCATGTATGCATTCACTCTCTGTATCCTGCAGTTCCTCACAGGCCATCTCTCTCGCTATCATCTCGCTGACCACCATGATATGCATCCACCCCTTCTACATCTGTGGCTCACATCTACTGTGTCCAATTCTTATAAACTATTATTTTACCTGATCCACTCTTTACATCCTACTTTGCTCGCTCCCTGTTTTACATTGAGTTTTGTGCCCTGTTCGGCGACCATCTATCGCAGAGTACCAATGCTTCGTTGCTATATAATCCTTCGCAGTGAATCCCACTTTTTCCCATCATCTCCCGCTAACACAGTTTCTTATGCCGATTTATGGCCTTTCTTATGTATATCAGTCAGCTTCCAGATGTCCCCATACGGACCACTCAGATCCCCCACCTGACTTTGACTTCCAAACTCACCGGGCGTCCATCTATTCAGTTCAGTTCAGTTCAGTTTGCACAGGACTTGGTGTGGCTAGAGCCGATCGTGTGTCCAGATAGTTGTGTTGTCGGCGCGTTTCCGTGATTTTCTTTTTCTGGAATGCAGAAATTTTGTGCACGATCGGCCCTGGCAGAGAAAGGTGGAAACAATGAGTAAATTTTGCCTGACCCTAAAAGCTGCCCAATGTAGCTGGGGGTGTAGTGCCACCCAACGTATGTCTACTGCTTTCTTAAAAGCCTTCACCGTTGTGGTATTTATGACCTCCTCCGGGAGCTTATTCTGATAGGGTACAACTCTATTCAAGAAGTACCTCGTCCTAATTTGGAGCTTCGAATGCTACCTTTGTAATCTAAGGCTTTGCCTCCTTGTGCCTCTCTCGAGGATCAGAGAGAAAAGGTCTTCTCGGAATATTCCTGACAGTCCCTCCATCACCTTGAAGGTTTCTATCAAATCCCCGCGAATGCGCCGTCTTTTCATAGAGCAAAGGTCTAGGGCACGGAGACGCTCTGTGTAGCTAAACTCTCCTTTCCTAGCCACCATTCTAGTGGCTAGCACTTGCACTTTCTCCAGACAGTCTATATCCTTCTGGTAGTACGGTGCCCATGGATCCATTTGAACTCAGTACATTTTCTCTGGTGTGCATACATTTGCCATACTTTCATCCCACGGTACCCTCCCCTTCTGAGCCTCTTTTATCCAACTTTCGTCATGTAAATTTCCACATTTCCAAGAGTTTTGTCTGTCCATCCCATCACTTGTAGTCTGTTGATCATGCACCTGGCATGCCTTGGGCGTCTCCGAAATAAACCAACACTATTATTATTATAAGTTTGGTAGTAGAAAATACAAAAGCTGGAACGACAAGTTCTTATATGGCGATTAGTCATGGGTACGGATGTGTCCAGTGCGTGATGGAGGGAGATATGATACGGACAAAAAGGTTTGTCGCAAAATAGTGGCTAGTAAGGTATGCGATCAATGAGGTTTATAAGCATATGGAAGCATCAGGTGAATACTGACTAGGATCCGACAGAGGCAAAATGGGCTGAAAAGACCACATTTCGGGCTGGGGCAGAGTAAAATGGGTAAGGCGATAATGACATCATTCAGTGAGGGTTGTCACTGTGAAACACGATAGGAACAAAAACAGAATGGACCAGTGTGCATACAGAGGTAGAACAACACGGAAGGGAAGTGATGAGAGTGTTGACAGGAACGATAGATGAGCGAACCGTGGCGGAATAATGGTAAGAGCATGCGGTCCGCAACGGACAGTGATAAATGCGGTAGGGCGAGGAGAGTTGGAGCGTGCAATCCGTAACCGGTGTTAGTTGGTGAGTCTGACCTTACGCTGGACACCCAACCTGAAAAACACCTCGTGAAGTGAACATAGGAGGTGTGATCCAGCAGCCTCATTGCGCTCGCACATCGTTGCAGACGGCCTGCACACCCGATGTGCGCCAGCCGAGGCGGTGGATCTGGCCGCTCCCCGCACCGTTAGGATTAGCGTGAGTGTTCATGGATGGTTGTACACAGGGCTGAGCAACCGCGATAAGAGTATACGGTCCAGGACCAACTGGACAGGTTGCAGGAACTCGAACAAAAGAGCCAACGGGAACAGCGATGGACAAACGGCCACACAGCATGATCATCCAGGTGCGCTAGCCAGGAAGGTGTTCAGCGTTATGCCCGAGGTGGGTGGCCCCCCACTGAGGATCGCTGGAGAGTGAAATGAGATAGAGAAAAGCAGTCTGGGTATAGCCCAGCCGAAGGTCAACGATTAACGGAGAGAAGGACAAAAGTAAAGCACGGGCACATCGATGCAGCGGATCCCTAACACAAATTGAGGCCGTAGAACGTGAGACTAAAACAGTAAAAGCACGATTAGGGGCTGAAATATTCAATAAGGAAGCTATTATTTTGCATAGAAGAGTAATTTAGCAGAAGAAAATACTAAGTTCCACATGAAATTATGTAAGAAACTTGGCTGGGGAAGAGGGTGGGGGCGGAATTGGTGACGTCTGTATTATAGTTAGCAAATAAAAGCAGTCCAACCTATACTCCATGACTGTCAGCAGCACACTCCACGTGTTTGTCTAGCCACTTCCTATTTTCAACGCTTCTGACCACGACCCCCTACTGGCCACCGTTACTCCGGTGATTATTTTTTCATGCTGTCAGATTTTACCATAGTCGGTTAGTTTCTTTTTTTTTAATCAGCTGCCCCCAGGTGTAAGAGCATTTATAATGCTATAAAATACATAGCAGCATATACAATGTGGTCCTCAAGGTACCAGTCTCATCCACGCTTCAACTATTTACTCATTGAGACCCTATTTCAACACACGAGATTCCAGGCCTCGTTCTGATGAACGAACCGCCACAATCGATGTGGTCTTCCATAAACCATTCGTCGAACTGCACATAAGTATTTGCCCCCAGTGTTGCCTATTCTCGCTTCCTTGCTTTTCTGGTAACTCTCACTAAGCCTCACAAGAATTAGTCGCTAGTACCGGTCTTCTCCGCTTTCCGTATGTTGTTTAATCCAAAAAACAAGACCTCAACGTCGCGACCACCCATTTCTGTTACTGGCATGATATTGGTGTTCTGTCTTTCCCCCCTAACCCACAGCTGGTAGAGTTGCCAGACTGCAGCCCTCTCCGTTTTGTTTTCAGAACCTGCACCCTAAGGACGATTGTCGCCTTCCACTTCCCAGGAATAACTTGGACCCTCTCTTGCTGGACAGGACAAACGAGATTTACACACAACTTCATTTTCGCCCGTCTCACGATCGCTTTCCCCAAGATTCCCGCCATCGGACTTCTTGAACCTGGACTACTCGATCTCACTGCATTCATACAACTCATTTTAATCCCATATGTCATCCTGCCCGTTCCGTGTTAGAACCCGCTAATACTGTTCAAACACTGGCACCTTTATTGTCACTGTTCATTGCTTCATCGGTCACCAAAAATAAAAACGTCCGGCGCTGACATATCTTTCAGTAGTCCTCCAGTGGGCAGCGAAGTAATTAGTAACTACCTGCACTCTTCATCGGTCCATCCGATCGCATCCGCAATGCTGTTGCATCGAGTGTTCGGGCTCTGTAGATCACTGCGTTCCCTCCACGATTGAACGTCTTCGATACACTTCCCATGCTGCATCGCCGCTCCGTTCCCATCATTTGTTACACCTGTCAAATTGGTCATTAGAAATGTGACACTCACCGTCTACTTACTATACCACCACCGTTATCGAGACCTTTGATCTTCCAGATGTTGCATTCGTGTTATATTACCGAAACTGACCCCATATGCAGCCTCTAAATCACACCACTATCTGCACCGGCTGATACATTTTATTTCTATATTCGTTGATCCACGGCCGCTTCCCGCGATATACCTGGGCAGTTTTATTGATCTGTCATTTTTGCATGGTACATACCACACAGCATTCATCTATTGACGTACACTTATCTGTGGATTACGTTACCTTTCCTCTCGCAGAACTGAACACCTGTGTAATGGATGTAACCACACGGTCAATATTGATTAGTCTTCCACTTCTGCTTTTACATTTCATGCCAACCCTACATTAAGTTAACAACTTGCCGCACGTTCACCTGTTTTCCTCCGGCGGTTCCCTGCCACCATCACTCTGGTAGTATCCCTCCCAAGAAATACGCAACTGTTTGCCACATATATGATTCCTCCAGTATACAGCCACCAATTTATATACTACCATCTTTGCAGACTGAAATATTTCCATGTTAATACTTCTTGACATACCTGTCGCAAAGTGAATAATTCACCGAACGCTTCGACGAGATTTCTATCCATATGCCTCTCATATTCTGTAGCGCACCAAAAACATTTCCTTTGAATATATTCGAATTTCCACTAGTGCTAATTATTTCATATACCACTTATGCATGTACTCCAGACCAACTGACATCATTCGACCTTGACCTTCAAATTTGCCGGGCATTACTACAGTTTTAGTTCACTGTAACACTCTGATACTCTGCATGCACTTGTTGTACCCTTTTGTGAATTGTCATTCCGGCATCACTATAATCATCTGATCGTGCATTCTAGCATGCTTCGGGCGCATCCGAAATATACAATTATTATTATTATAACACTCGGATGTTGAGTTCAGTTAGTGAGCCACGCTAAGCAAGAGAAATGAAACTGGATTTTCCAGTTCAAAATTGCAGAGGCGGTGATGGAATTATATGTGGTTGGACCTGGTGTGGAAAAGAGGTGTTGTAAGTTTGGAGATATCGAGGAGCTTTGGGTACTTAGCATGCTTGTGATAATGAATACAGGACAGTATTGAATATATATATATATATATATATATATATATATATATATATATATATATATAGTGGACCAGGTTGTAGTTACTGACGCGGTTTCTATAGCGTTGTTGAGGTTGGTTTCAGGGCCGCAGACGTGATATAACTTAACAAACGTAATAAGTGGTGGATCGGATGAGGAATATTGACAATCTGTGAGGAGTATTACGGCGGCTTCTCTATAAATGCGAATGCATCTGGGAAGGACTTTTTCCAAAGTGAAATTGGCAAGATCCCATATGTTGTTGTGGAAAAACAATTAGTGGACGCAGACATACTTTAAATAGTTGGATGGCGAAGTCTACGGAGAAGCGGTCAAGCAGAGCTTTCAAAATTCAAAAGCGGTGAAGTTATTTAGGAAGGTAAGGTAAGGCGAAAAAGCAGAACAGTAGCTTAAAATCGTGGCCTTCCTCGTAAGCTTGACTTTCGGTTATGTGAACGTCGAATAGGCGCGAAACATGAAATATCCCACAGCTGAGGTATCCTGCTATCCGGTTCAGAGCCCATTGTGCAATCCCCATTTCCTGTTTTTTGTGCATTCCGGGTCATGTCACTGTCTCTGCGCCCCACTGGAGGGCACAATCCCTTAGGTTCTACGATTGCTTTAGTCAAAGGAGTCAACGATAAAAGACCGTGGAGTGCCAACTGCGTGTGCCCTCACGGTACCTGAGTACAGAGACCGCACTCTGGCGGGTGCCGATTAGGTGTGTCGGGAGTAGCACTTTCCGTTGCCGCGTGCATGAAACGTACAACCAAACAAGTGATAGACAGAGCGTGATCGGGTGAACACTGAAGGGGCCATTTCCCAGAAGTCGGCCCAGAAGAAGAGCTTCTACTTGGGAGTCGGGCCAGCAAACCAGTGGGTTCGGACCGCAGCTTTAAATTCATCGAATCTAGTGGTATTATTTATGGATAACATCTGGCCACCTGACGGGCAGAAGAAACATGTGAAGGGAGGGAAAGTATGAGGTTACTACGAAGTGGATGGACTAGATTTGAAAATAAAAGTAAACTACTGATTGAAACCATTTTGCTGACAACTTGGCCCCCAAGGAGGGAAGTAGAAAAACCGAAAAAGAGAAAAGAAGTTACCTGCGGTAGAATGTGGGCGGTCGGCACTCGAGACAGCGGGAAGAGCCCCCTAGCGGACCAGCCGAACCGAAGAACCTCATACGTTCAAAGCGGAAGGTAGGGCTGTCCGGTGCTTACGGCGAAGGTGTCAGTGAAGTTTTCTCTCCTCTCACCTCAGTGGATGAACAAGTATAGATTTGGCCTGGTAAGCGGGTGTTGTGGTCGTTCTTTCCGGTAAGGCATGTACCCTGCGTATGGGTACCGGAGGGCAGTAGGGTTCCTGTCGTTAGGTAACGGGTACTCTGAAAGTTGGACGAATTCCCTCCAAAACTGAGGGCCTTTAGTGATAGTGTTTACAGGTGACAGATGAGCAGAACACCAAAATAATGTTCAGCGACAAAAAAGGAAACGGTAAATGGCCTTCGTGTGGAAATTTAACCTCGAATAGGTGGTCACGACGGTGGGTGAAAAACTTTTATCATTTCTTTTGTAGTTTTTCACGGGATCCAATATACCGTATCGGCGAAACAAACGGGTTTCTTGACCACCCGTCAGCGTCTGGAAGTCCGCAGGGCCGCTGTGTCTTGAGGGCTTCACAAAAACGGCCAGGCAGTTGGGTCGCCCGCATCGGTACGGTCGGCGCTTGAGACGCAGAGGACATAGGTGCCGGTCCTGAATACTTCGATGGGGTGACATTGGATGGGGTGGATTCAGCCAGAAAATCTGACATAGGTAGGTCCGTAGTATCTTTTCTGCCTTTGTGCTCGACGAAGAAAGTTTTATATAGGCGGAGTATGACCCTGTGGGTCCGGAGTAGGTAGGACGTAGAAGTGCGCGTGCCTCCATCCTAAGGAAAAAGCGCTTACAGTTCTTGAATTGTAGGTCTACGTAAACCGTCGTGTTTTGTTTGCGAACGGCGGGAAGGTGTAACCAACAAATCTGAGGCGCTAACCTCGCGGACTACTCAGCGTAGCCAAAAGCTTAGAGTGCAAGTGCGTAAATCCCCCCCAGTCGTTGCCACTCCCTTGAAGGTGATAGTGGCGACGGCGGCGCCAACGCCACAGATCAAGCTCAAGGCAAGTCTTGTGATGCTGAATGGGGCTGAATTCAGTAATTTATCTCCCGCGCATTCTTATGTAGGTCCTCACCCCCTACGCACTCTTTGGAGTACTTTTACGTCTGATTTGATACGGCTTTCACTATCACCATGCAGTTAGTTTGTCGAAACTCCAATTCAACACACTACACAAAATTATTTGTGGAGCAGCGGGAACCTCGGAACGAGCGCTCGTTGGCCGTTTGTAGAAATATCCCCGTTACTGGAACCTCCAGTCTGTATTATTATCCGATCTCTGTTCAAATTGATACAAGTTTTGAACCAAACACCTTTACAATGATTGCGTCACGTGCTGGATTCTCTGATGTTTCAAGCACCTTGTTGCTGTCTCGATTCTTCATCGAGAATTCTCAGTCTTTACCCGGCCATCTACTTTACTCTTGATCGAGGAGCCCCTTGCCTTCTACTTTCCCCAAAATATCTACGCGTCCCTATCATACTGAAGCCTTTTTCTTCGTTCATCGATCATGATGTAGCACATTCAGATGAAACTCTAAGACATGGATGTATAGAGCATAACCTCAGGAAAACCTGGAAGCGCGCCTGAGACCAGCCAACACAGACGAAGCCCATGGCGACCGACTTATGCACTGACTTTGGGCTCTGGGTAGGTTAGGGTGAATCACTGCTCCTCTCTACTCCCTGGATGTTGACAGTCTCATGAGGGAGGGGATTTAGTGGGCTGTGTGATGTAATTGTGTGGAAATCCAACCCGGTCGTTATCACTTGCGCGTAATGTTGGACTAAGCCCTGTAACGATCGGTCGTGGAAAATCCCCTAAAACCTTTGTCGTTCAGTGTTTTTCTCAACATCACTCACTTGCGTACACTATTGACATGTCTTTACGAACTGTTTGTTTTTATGGACCAATTGTTGTTTGTTCGCGCCCAGAGCCCTACTTTGTCTTATCCTTGTTCTGGACCTGCGTGACGCACGTGCTGTTTGCTCACACACTGCTATTCGGTTTCTCGCTGTTGAATCATTGTGGTCGTATTATTGAGGTTTGTATCTTCTTGATGTCACTGTTCACTCAATAATCCAGTATCGTAGAATATCACGGATAATCGCCTTTTGATTTCGGGATCCGTAGTGAGTTTGGCTACGCATTGCTCAAACATTCGCTACAATACTCAATAGATCAATCTGGAGCGAGGAAAAACACGCAAAACGCCAAGAAAATGATCGAAAGCATTGGAATCCGGACAGAAAGTAACACGGCAAGTCCCTGAAGAGGTTTTTGGGTACATTTTATCCTTCGGTTATTGTTAGATCGCCTAGTCCTGTCAGTGCTAGTTCATGTGGTAATGAGAGCAATATGGATCGTAAGGATGTTGATTTATATAGGCTGAGAATACCAGACCTAGAACAACAGTGACTATCAGCTAGACCACAGGCACAGGAAGCTGAAAGGAAGCGTATACAGAAAGAGTGAGAGCACGAGACCAGCGACTACGACACTCCCGATAGATCAGGGTGCAATAATATGGGGAACCGCACGCCGGTCGCCGACTACAAACCACCATCGATCGATTTGCCTAGAGTAGAACTGACTGTTTTCGACGGGCGATCTGAACACTACAGCAAGTTTCTCAGGCAGTTCGAGACGTTGGTCGAAAATAAGGCAACCGACCCTGGGCAAATGCTTCTTTACCTTACTCACAACTGTCAAGGCCGAGCAAGAGAAGCTATCGACGGATGCACCATGCTCGACCCGGAACAAGGCTACACAAGAGCAAGGAAGATTCTAAGGGACTTGTTTGGCCAACCGTTCAAAGCAGCCCGTAACCTAATAGAGGGCGTGATGGTAGTGGTAAAGAGAACCAAGGGCGATGTCTACACAATGGCCGACCTGGTGATTAAGATGCAAAACTGCTCAATAGCCCTCGACCATTTGGGTTACAGGGCTGACCTAGATGCCATGCACACTTTGGAAAACATAGTCCGTCACCTCTCTCCTGAACTACGGGGTCGGTGTGCGGAAGAAGCGGAGCGGATAAGCCGAAGCGACAGAGAAGCCCACTTCGAGGACCTGACCGAATACTTGGACAGGCAAACAAGGATAGCTGACAGCAGGTTCGGCCGACTCATCCGGGACAGCAACCGAGCAAGCAAGCCCAGTACTAGCCAGGCTTGAACCACTGCTCGGAAACAGCCGAAATATCAACCTTGGATCAATGCACACGCCATTTCACGCGATGCTACGGCGCAACCCAATTGCAGCTCCTGTGGTGCTAGCCATGGACTACCAGAATGCCCCAAGTTCGTCAACGCCACAAAAGACGAACGGCAAGGAATGGCGCGGATGGCAGGAGCGTGTTTTATTTGCCTCAACACCACGCACCGGGCGGCAGCTTGTAGAGCAAGGAACGGATGTGGCTACGAGGGATGCACGGGCAGACCCCGTCGATTGTTGCACCAGGCAGGAGTAACTTTACTCGAGGCGAGTACCAAGCCCAGTGTGATTTGTTCAACATCGCGGTACCTTTGGGCGTAGTTGCTGTGGGAGTAGAGACCACAACTGGGGTGGTCAAAGTGTTGGCTTTCGTCGACAGTGGATCTGACACTGCCCTAATGAAAGAGAGGTTCGCCGACAAACACCGGCTCGCTATAGGTGCGACGTTAGCAGTAAGCACGGTGGGAGGAACACAAGTAATGACTGCCGGCCGGTTGAGGTTGCAACTCATCTCTCTAGACACTAACGAGCAAAGCGAACTAACAGAAGCATTCACATTAGCTGATCTTCCCGTGCGAGCACCAAGGTCGGTCAACGCAATCTTGACTAGGTGGCCCCACCTGCAGTATGTGACCGTTGTAGACTGAGAAGACAACAAATTGGATCTCCTCATCGGCTGCGACGTACCAGAGGCGCATTGGGTGCTTGACCAGAGAGTGGGCGACCGCCAGGCACCTTATGCCGTACGCACGGTTCTGGGATCCCGACACGTATGACGTATCGAACAAACACACACCCCGACGCACACCCACCCACATTGCACTCGTTATACCACATGGTCTCCGCCAAACACGTTACCGTGCCCACAGTCTTTCGTTGACGTTACAGAAGGTTTTTTCCGATATGTGGTGATAGATGCGGTTCCATTGTACATCCAGACACATACCCACATACCCGATGCACGCTATGTCTCGCAACCCCTATCAAACACGTGACGGTGTTCGCCATTTGTTTTTGTTGACGTTACTGAAATGCCTTTTGCATATGTGGAAGTAGCGGCGATTACATCATACACACACACTCACGCAAGCAGATACAGCCAGGGCAGGACGGCCCTCCCAAGGACAGCATCTATTTTCCCCTTTCACGCCCGCCTTCGGTCAGTTGTTCTCGGGCAAGGGGTAGAATATTCCTGCGTCTTTGTGGCCAAGGAATGAGGTACGACCTTGAGTAGAACGTTGACGACGAGCACTAGGCACGCGCACTGAGAGCAAGGCCTAGATAGGTAAGAAAAATCAGTACCTTTATAACAAACCTTTAAATCTGCTAAGGATTCAGGAGGATTTTGGTGGGCGGTGTAACGACCGGTCGTGGAAAATCCCCTAAAACCTTTGTCGTTCAGTGTTTTTCTCAACATCACTCACTTGCGTACACTATTGACATGTCTTTACGAACTGTTTGTTTTTATGGACCAATTGTTGTTTGTTCGCGCCCAGAGCCCTACTTTGTCTTATCCTTGTTCTGGACCTGCGTGACGCACGTGCTGTTTGCTCACACACTGCTATTCGGTTTCTCGTTGTTGAATCATTGTGGTCGTATTATTGAGGTTTGTATCTTTTTGATGTCACTGTTCACTCAATAATCCAGTATCGTAGAATATCACGGATAATCGCCTTTTGATTTCGGGATCCGTAGTGAGTTTGGCTACGCATTGCTCAAGTGTGTTACATGCCCTTTGTCTCATTGACCCTCGACCAAGTACAGCACTCATCAACCACCACACTTGGACATGCGTTTATATTTCGCTCACGCTCCGAGGCATAATTCCGACTTGAACGGGGACTGCCGTGACGGCCATATCCGGCAGCGACCTTTTCCGAACTCTGTTCCTCGTTGTTAAACGTTGTGGCCGTACATTCGACGTTTGTACAATATATGCGTATAATTTCCTAATTCAGTACCATAGGATCAACGAATCGATCTTGTTTCGACTTTGGGATTCGGTAATTGAGTTACTTTTTACTGACAATCGAAATAATCGTTACAGCACTGAGCCTGAAATCTTCACAAGGAAATCAATCGAAAGTGCCAAGAAGATAACATAAGCAAACCGAAGTTGGAGAGGAGGTAACCCGGCAAGCATCTGGGGTATTTTTGGGTGATACTGATACTGCCAATTATAACAGTCCTTTCAGTACAACTTCATGCATTTCAGGAAATGATATAGGATTTCTAAGTGGTGATATTTATAGACTAAAAATAAAAAATCTAGAGAACCAGCCTAGACAGGCTAGTGATGAAGCTGATTCACCCAGGAAAGAACATCTTCGAAGGAGGGAGCTAGAAGTGATCTTGGAAGTCGCGGTGCACGCAACCATTCAGCCCAGTAATTCTATGGAACCGCGGAAACGTATTTGTGCCAGTGGAACACACGCAATTGATTTACCAAGAGTGGAAATATCCCCATTTGATGGAAGGGCGGAACAGTACTGCAAGTCCATTAAACAATACGAGAGCTTCGTATAGAGGAGAATATCCGATCCCGGGCAGAGATCCTTGTATCTACCACACTACTGCCATGGGAGAGCCAGAGAAGCGATCGACGGGTGCTCGATACTGAATTCCAAAGAGGGTTACACCCGAGCACGTGAAACCTTGAAAGACCTGATTGGGCAACCATTTAAGTTTGCTCGGAACTTGATCGATGGAGTACCATCAGAGACAAGACCTTCCAGGTGCCAGTCTGGTTGTCTAATCACTCTAGTGATAAAAATGCAAAGTCGCGGCAATGCTTCGGATCTACTAAATTACGATGGGGCATGAATGCATTTCACGCATTGGAGACCAAAGTGCGCAGTTGATCTACAGAAGTACAGAGTCAAAGGGGCGAGGAGGCCGAGGGGATCAGTAGATTTGGGCAAGAAACCACGTTTGAGGACCTGACGCAATTTAAAGACGGTCATGCCAGAATGGCAAACAGTCGTTTTGATCAAGCTGGGCGCGAGACAGATAAGCTACCTGGGGCTGCGACAGCACAAAGCTGGACCAGGGATCCACTTGGAGGCCAACCATGGGCAAACACACAGGCACTTTTATGTGAAGGCAAAAATTAGCCGGTATGTAAGGTTTGTGTCGCGCTACGTCGCCTGGTGGAATGTCCTCGCTTCCGTAATGTAGACTTCGATGAACAAGTGGAAATGGCTAAGAAACTTGGCGCGTACTTTTGCTTGTCTCAACGATTCACGGCGATCAGCGGTGTGCCGAGTGAAAACAAGTTGTAGTCAGGATGGATGCCAGGAGAAACATCATTACCTACTGCGAAAACTCAAGAAGTTGAATGCCAAAGAAACCACGAAGCCTATC
Source organism: Fasciola hepatica (assembly GCA_948099385.1). NCBI lineage: Eukaryota > Metazoa > Platyhelminthes > Trematoda > Plagiorchiida > Fasciolidae > Fasciola > Fasciola hepatica. The sequence goes on from CANUEZ040000100.1 coordinate 5,966,490, forward strand.
ATTGTTTGCTGAATGTCTCGCTCTATCATTAAACTTGTTCGCCTGGGAGTGACAGCGAAAGGCAAAGAAACCACAGTTGGTATGATAAGGGCGTTGGCCTCCGTAAATATTGGCTCAAATACCAAACAGTTGAGGAGGGAATTTGAAGGGAGATGTGGGATCAGAGGGGATCGATCTTCATTAGCAGTAAGCCAAATGTGTGGCACCCAGCTCATTCAATCAACCAAACTACACCTACAACTCGTTTTCTTGGTCAACAACGATAGAGCAGAAAACCCAGAAGCACTCATCACAGAAGATCTGCGGATGAGTGCTACTCAGTCAGCTCAGCCGATTCTGAATCAGTGACCGCACCTCGACGTGGTTACGATCGAAGGGGGGGGGCAGAATAACGAAGTAGATCTGTTGATTGACTGTAATGTACCGAGGCACACTGGGTCCTGGATCAAAGAATAGTGGGCCGTGAAGAATAGTGTGCAGTAAGCGCAATATTTGGTTGGATTTTAAATAGTAATACAAGCGGAAGGTGCGGCCAACAGATCCAAATCAACTGCACTTTGGTGGAAACAGCGAACACGAGACAGATATTCCAACAGCTATTTAAAACCGTATTTACTGACGCGGTCTTCCTTAGAGCTGCCCCATAGCCAGAAGGTGCGTCGGCCGTGAAAGTGGTAGCCGAGAAAGTCGAGTATGTAATAGATCCCTTCTGGGTTAATGTACAGTGGTGACCCAACAGGAAAGTAACGCCGAACAGTCGAGAAATGGCTTTAAAAAGATTATGCTTCCTCAAAAACAGGCTAATACAAGAACCACAATGAGGGCCAGAACATAAGGAAGCCGAACGACTTGACATGGACTTGGGTCATACTGGAAGAGCATATACTGCAGTAATCAGTGCTAATTTGAGGTACAGCTTTCTACGTCACAAGGTCGTGAACTCAAAGGTACCGGGAGGGCCGGGGTGAAGTAGAAGAGGTGGGTATAGGCGAATAGAAACAGTGACGACTGGTCTAAACTGGGCCCGAAATAGACTCCTTTAGTATTTGATAAACAACCACCGGCCCAAATTCCTCCATACGGTTCACTGACAACTCCCAGGTACAACAAGAAGACGGACATCAGGCAGGCAAGTATATTTGGCAAAAAGGCATCGTATTATCGTACGCATGAGTTTCGGGCAAGTCGACCGCCCATCCGCGGATTGGGCCCCAAATATTGCTGCCCTCTCAACCTCTCCGAGCACGTCACCATTCAAGCGGCCAAGGCTACAAGAGGTGTGGCCCTTCCCTTTAATCTTTTTTGTCTCCGAGACAGTATTATCAGCGTCTGCAAATCTCACATCAGGCCTCTGCTTGAATACTGCCCAATAATATTTTCTAACATGACAAAATTTGACAGAGTTGCGAATAAAAGCATACAAAGGCATTTTACCAAACAACTACTCGGTCGGTCCATGTCTTTAAGCTATAGAGAACGATGCCAACATATAAATCTTGACCCACTGTGGCTCCGCCGCTTAAGACTGAACTTAGGCTTTTTGTATAACCTGCTCCATAACCGGTCTTTTTCCTTTACATCCAGTAAGCTTTTCCCGTGGAACCCTTTACTCACTTCAACACAGTCCTTTTACTTTGCCACCTAGTGTAGCTAAACCGGCCATATGGTCACGTTTATCTCTTCTTGTCTACTCCAAGTTCTGTAACAAGTTGCCCACCACCATTCGAGACTCACAGGCCAAGTCCCACTGTCTGTCGGCACTCATCCCATATTTCGGCGTCACCCGTGCACTTCAAATATTTGATACGGGCAAAGCTGAAAATATAGCATACAAGAGGGGCCTAGACTTCCAAGGCCAACTCCCTGGAGACCCCCAACCCTCCGGTTGAAGATAAAATCAAAGATAAACAGCCCCATCCATCTGACTGAAGTCCCAACGCTTGACTAGCTTTGGCCGTTCCCGTAGTGGGTAAATGGCAATGAAATACCATTTCTTTCTTACACCCTGCTTCTTCATTCTCCCGTTGTCTCATACTCCCATATAGTTCGTAATTTCTCGGTTTTCATCCTCTGCCGCTAACGGCTAATCCACAGCAAGGGCATAACCTGACGGCCTTTTTCTGTCTGCTTTCCCTTTCGGGTTCTCCACTTATTGGCGTTTCACGCTCAACGTTGATATATGTGCCTAGATAACGTTGCTGCATGGTCGTTTACCAGCCGCTGGCTCAGCTCTCTAAGACCCCTCTCAACAGAGCCACCTGATCGCGGATCTTATACTTTCATAAATAAACTACGCCCCACATGCATAACCATTCCCAAAGGCCCGAGAAGCGGTCAGATCCACCGCTTCGGCCGGCGCACATCGGGTGTGCAGGTCGTCTTCAACGATGTGCTAGCGCAATTAAGCTGGTGAATCCCACCTACAGTTTTCCCTTCGAAGTGTCCTTCAAATTGGGTGCCATGCACACGGCCAGCTCCACCCACTAGCACCGGTTGCGGATCGCAAGCTTCAGTGCTGTTGGTTGCAGATCGCATTCTCCAACCATCCTTGTTCGGCCGCGGTAAGCCCACTTATCATTCTTGTCAGCCCTCGTATCACTTTCATTTTTCTCGTTCATACACGGTATGCACACCTATCAATTCTGTCCTTGCCCCTGTAGACTTTTACCGTGTCATCCCTCATTGCACGCCACTATGGCCCCACCCAACTTACCCTGCCGACGACCGCCAATGCTCTATTTCTTTCTAATCCATTGCATTGTAGTTCATTTTCTACTCCACTGTCTTCCACTACTAGAGTTTTGCGTGCCTATTTCCAGTCCTTCCTTTATATCTGTCGGCCTCCAAATGTCCCCCACTAGACCAGTCGGGCCCTCCATTTGACCTCGACCTTCTAACTCATCGGGTGTCCATTTGAGTGCGCTTCTGGGTTCAATCAAACTCTCACACTTTCCTTTTGAGGGCCTACACTTATGATAAATTTATCTTCCTTTTACTCCCTCTTTCTGAGCCTACTTATCCTACTTTTGTTGTGCATATTTCTACATTTTCACGAACTTCGTCTGTCCATTCCATCGACTGTAAAAATTTGATCAAGCACCCGACAGGCTTCTGGTGCTTCCAAAATGAGAAACCATTTATGTGTTTGACGCCGACTGACCTTCGACTCGAAACACCCACCAAACACGAATGCACAAATACTTCAAAGACAATAATTCAAAATTAAAAACCGTGTTACCAATTAACATAGGAATTCATTGTCTAGCCACAGTTTCCTGTAGCATGCAGCCCGTATGTGACATCTGTTCCCGAACGGTTTTCGGTCGGTTTGCTTATTAGCCATGTTAAATGGATCAAAAATAAACTATTATGGAGGGAATAGACGACTGAAGTAATAAACGATGCTTAGTTGGCTTCTTATTCTGATATATTGGATAAATTCATCGAAATGTCGTGAAATACCTCTCCATAGACCGCTCCATTCCGCACCCTCGAAATGGGTAAAATAAGGATAGCTGTTCGGAAGATAATAATTTAAAAGAAAGAAGTGAGCGTCTTAGAACGTAACTTTGGAAAAGTGACAGGAATTGCCGAAGCGTATCACGTATTTCGAACTGCAGGTACAAACCGCCCGGAAACCGTTTAGAAACCGTCCAGAAACCACTCAAAAACCGCTCGGACACCAATTGACGTGATAGTAGAACCGTTTAAAAAGCCACCCGAAACCAACCGGTTTCTGGGTGGCTTTGTACAGGCCGTGCTGCAGGTGGTGTATTATGGATTTAGTAGTTTCATTCGTTTTATTGCATTCCTATCATGGTCGCCAGGTTTTTGCGGTGGTTACTCGTTGTCACTGTGAAGCGCTCAGACAGATCGCCGCTCCCATCCTTATGGCTGTAGGTTTTGTGCTTGCTTGCGCATTTACTGAGCTCCGGCTCACCGAGTTCGCTTTCCGTATTGGCAAGCCTTGCAGTTGCGACCCCCATGGGGGACACTCTAACCCGTACACTACAGTCACTGCTTCGGTAGGGGTGTTGGACACTGAACCTCGTTTAGTGCCGTGGATAAATGCAATTTATTTTCATTTATCTCTTCACTTTCACATGAAAATCACCCAGAATCGCCTGGTTATTCCAGAACTGCAGTATGGAGGTGCAGTAAGCAGATAGCAGTTCACAGGAATATTACGGTGGACTGTCGAAACTACAACGTACTTTTCCCAAAACCAGAGGTTTCTCGGTATACATAAAATCCATCCTCCTATCTCGGGATATCATCTCTTATTCGGAGTGGATGGGGAGAAATCAAGAACAAAGTGGGTTGCGCAACCGAAAGGGGTGGAGATTTTAGCCTGCTTATTGAATCATAGAAAGACTCAACCCAATTCAGCTATTTCCTCTCTTTTCTACAGTAATACTTACGTGGGTAAAGCATAAGACGTATCGAAGGCCTGTAGTGTGGTTTTACATCCAAGTAAACAACTCATTCTCCTGCACTTATACCGGTTCCAACAATTTATTCCTCGGAAGGTCTGTCTGTAGCTAATTTTCACCCGAACGATGCAGCTCCTCTGTTGTCAAGTATTAGGCTACCTTACCACCCAGGGCCAGATGCTTTTCTTACCGCCATTTTCGGGTAAGGTGAACCCGATATTCTAGTTTTATTGTCAAACATACTCAACTTATCTACGCGGTATAGTTTGTATCCTAGCCAATGAAAAACCTCAGTTATCACTCCGATTTACAATACGAGACCAAGAAGTGAACCAGCAGGCTATAGATCTTTCAGTCACATGCCAGTTTTCCCAGTGATCGTGGAAATGCTGATCAAAGCTGGACTTACGAAATACCTTATCCGATTTAATTTGACAAGTATGGCCCGGCAAGGTTTTCTTAAGAACCGCTGGTTTTCTACTTGTATAGCTGATGTTTTAAATCTCACAACGGTGGATACCAACAACTGCAAGAGGTTGGTTGTAATTTTTCTCGATGTGACCGAAGCCTTTGACCTAGCTTCTCACTCTCGATTCTAGGCCAAAGTAAAAACTTGTGGCCTTACTGTCCCTTTATAATCGTTGTCAACTTTCTAGTCTTCACGTTATCATGTGGTAAACGTAAATGGCACAGTGTCACCACCAAAAGCTGTGACTAGCAAAACCATCCAAAGTATCTTTCTAGGACCAGTACTCCTTCTAATGTACGCAAACAGTACATTCGGCGTAATCCGTCACGAACTTCTTCTCTATTTGCTGACGGAGTAAAAACGTTGCATACTCTTGACCCGCATTCTTTGAACACTACCATTAGCAGAGTATTGCGCGATCTCACTTAAATAAGCACCCTTGGGGGACTACTTGGTTGATGAAGTTTTCTGCCGGAAAAATTGGTATTCCAACTTATCAATGTTTTATCCCGACAAGGCTCCTGAGCGTGGACGGCCAAATAGTTGCTAACAATCCCTCAATACCAGATTTGGGTCTCCGGTACTCTTGCTTGTTTACCTTCACAGAAAACACAGCTATTCAAATTTCGTGGGCCCGAAAGTAAATTGGATCACTTCATAGAACAGTTCCATTGCAAGAAGGCACACTCAATGTCTATAAGATTCATGTTTAACCAGCTTTCGATGTACGGATCAATAGTTTATTCCGACATGCAACAGTGTGACCAAATATCCACTGGGAATATACCAAGAACATTCAAAAAGCAACTACTAGATTATTCTACAAAACTGAACTACAAACAGCGCTGCAATCTTTTACATATAGATCCTCTTTGGCTTCGAAGACAAAAATTTAACTTATCAATCTTCCGTAACTCCATTGAACATCAGATTTGGAGCTCATCATCGCAACTCCGAATACCCACCGACTTGCGGTAATCGTCAAGACAAAGCAGCTTCTCCGTGACTGTCTCAATCACTGAGATTAGTCTGCGGTCGAATTTCTTCATAGTAAAGTACTCTTTACTTTGGAATAAAATGCCGCCAGAGGTTCGTCCGCCCAAACATCTATCAGCGTGTACGAAGAAGGTAGATGAATTCTTTGTAGTACTTTAGGCAGTCCACACTTTCAACCTTCACATCGCGGGGATAAGGCCCGTGAAATTGGCCTAGGTTTTCGATGAACTTTGCGCCATTAACCAACTAACCACAGCTGAAACCCATCTAGACGGCCGTTTATTTCGATTTTCTTCCGGGTCGAATTAGTCAAATACCAAAGGAATTTTCGAATTATGCAGCCGCCTAATACGTTGCGGGGATACTTCTGCCCCCCTAGGCTGGCATGTACCAAAATACTGGCATTTGAAACCACATTATCTTGAAAATTGGTGAACTATAGACGGATTTTACAAACAAATCACTTGCATCATACCCCTTATGAAATCTGCCAAACCTTCCCGGAATATACGGTTGGCACTGTCCTCGTCATCTCTCAAGCTCCAGCTATCTTCTCTCTATTGGCATTCAATCCTCTATTCGATTCGAAGGCGAAACCACCGCGAAAAACCAGGCAGATCAAATATTATTTTCATTTTGGTTCTGCCGACACATCATGACACGCATTTTTTGAAATGCATAAAAATCTGTCGTTCGTTGGCACCTTCCAGAATATCCCTCATATACATGCGTTGCATCCCTTGATCAGCAGTTCATCTTTACAGGATTTGGCGGTTTTTTCCTGAATCCTTCCATAAAGCTAGGCATGACTTTTCGCAGTGGTCATTTCATCGCAGCGTCTGCCAAGCGGGAATCGGCAATCCCGCGAGTGGAAAACATTAAACGCGTCTTATTGTATTTTATTTCTGTTACCAGTTTTAAACTCGATAGGCCTTTACCTGAAGCTATCCCGAAATCATTTTGCGATAATGATTCTTTGGCTCCACCTCGTTATCCGGTTATTTGTAACGTTTTTCACTCCAGTTTTTTGCGTTGTTCAGCTTCCCAGTCAGCTGATCCCCACCCAATACATTTCCCCGCGGTGAAATTGGCCCTCAGTTTTGCCGGATAAATTGTTCTTTATTCACCTCACCAGGTGGCAAATCCAATTTGACCTCTCAGTTTATTCTGCTTTGCACACTTTACGTAAAATTTTGTCCAGTTCTGTATGCGTACATGGCCTTTAAACTCCAGCCGTGCTTATTGTATGCATCTCGTTCACCTGAGAGAAATAAACCATTACTAACAGCATTACCAACCTTGATGGGCTGCTGAGCTGGGTTAAACGACGCCGGATAAGAAGACCAGATGACGTCGGATAGCCGATTACCGACCTGAGGACCTTCCTCGGTAATGAGGTTATCTTGACGATAACTTTTATGCCTTTGGATGGAGTGCCCCTGGCCGAAGTCATCCCCTTTCGGATGAATTCCATGGCCGTGCTTTACTCGGGGAGCTGGAAAAGAAGCAAACACGTAAGCCGCCGCAAGGTTTTCCTGGTATTATGCAGCAGCTCTCGTGGCGTGGCATATCGCGGGCTGGAAGCAAGGGGCGATCCGGATTTTTAAAGACTAGGGCATTTTTGGGTCCTCGAATACTTTGGTGGACTTCGGAAGCGACCCAGTCCATGAAGCTACTGGCCGACAGTAAACCTAGGGTGTTTGTGTCTTTTGAAGTATTGACGATAAATGCAGGCGGAGACAATGCAACCAGCGCATCATCTATGGTACGCAACTTTTTCCGAGGAAGCTAGATTTTGTTCTAGTGCCTAAACTTTGACGCAAGCTTCACTGCCTACATCAACTAGTTACACCGAGAAAGGTAAAAAGCTGCAGGGAGCCAGGAGTGTTTAATGCTAACGGCCTGAAGACGATGGTGAGTGCAGAAGAAAGTCGTTTTAAGCATGCTTTGGCAAAGAACTTTTATGAGAATGGAGTTCGGCGCGTTGATAATGGAAAACACCCAACAATCCTAGGTTGGTGGTTCGAAAGCTATTCTAACAACAATTTTCAGATCAGCTAGTTACCCAAGAGTTTACTGTTCAGAAAAAATCCTCGATTTATTTTGAGTAGGAGGGATACTCTTGGAAGCTATTTTTGATATCACCCCATATGGTTTAGCGGAAACTGTAGAGAAGCCAGCAAGCAAGCCGAAGCGGTGTAGGGCGTCGCCCCTTGGAGTTCCTGCTGGCCTGGTCTGCAGCTACGCGGACCGCACCCTGATACTGGCGGCTATCAGACTCTACCATGGCCGTTCTTTCAGGTGCTAGCCCGTCAGCTTTAAGTCTCCTTCTACTAGGCCGTAGTACCCTCGTAGCACTCTTGGTCTTACTTTCTGATTTCTTTGCAATATCCCTCCGCAGGATAGCTCGACCAACCCCTTCCTATCGCACCCTAGCGCCATCTCAGTGTTGGGCTGGGCTTCTTTGAAGACTGCCACTAAGAAAGCAGCTTGTAACCACATTTGTTCCACTGGAGCAGGTTTGTCCTGGGTAACGTCTGTCAGTCGATTTATCCTCCTTTCGTCTTCAAATCTGGAGGTTCTGTCGGTCTCTCTTTGCCTTAGTTGCGCCCCTTTCGCTTTAAGATTGGCGGAGGACGGTGTGCTTTCCTGTATCAGGGAGGAGGCTTTCCTCGTGCAGTCGCTGTCTGGACTAGGGATATCATTTTCCTCACCAGTCTCTTATTGTAAGTCGGTGCTGGAGGTGGCTGCCTTGTTCGTATCACCTTCCTTAGCAGGTTATTCTAGTTACAGCTCTCTCCCACTTGCTGCACACCCTGAGCATACCCAGGTTTAGTCGTTACTGCTACGGTGGGTCTAAAAGTCCCTCTCTGCCATGGTACTGCATGCCCGAAGAAACCAATCTGAGCGCTTTTCGCAACTGTGCTGGATGTCCAAATAACAAACATTGCTTCAACACTAAAATTCATTATTCTTGTAGCTTTAGGTTTTCTGAGTATGTTCCACTCCAGATTGCAAAGACCAGAAGAACCACTGGTCTCATCTCCAGAACCTTTCGGCTAAATGATTGCAAACTGCTCACTTACAAGTCTCACGCCAGGCCTCTCCTTGAATACTGTCCCATTATCTTCACCAACATGACGAAATCCGACCGCATTTCTCTGGAGTCCGTGCAACGCCAATTCACCAAACAATTAGTAGGCTTTTCCTCCAGTCTGTGTTACAAGGATCGATGCATCCTACTCAATCTTGACCCTCTATGGTTGCGTCGCATGAAGCTCAATTTGTGCTTCCTGTTTAAGCTGTACCACCGTACGGCCTTTTCGTGTACCGAACCCATTCGTCTCACTCCCTCCACGAATTATGCTCTACGTCATCGGTCATTGCAGCTCTCTATTCCTAGATCAAAACTAGCGTTAAGATCTAACTTTTTCCTTATAAAATACTCAAAGTTATGGAATAAACTCCCGCTAAACATCCGCGAAAGTCTCTCAATTTCCCAGTTCAGAGGCTCGCTGGATCACTTCTTGACTGTTCCCAATGTGATCCTTCTTACCGGTCTGACCGTCACCGAAGAGGTGGCCTACGAAAACGGGTTTGATTACTAGGATTACTGCACTAGAACTTTCATTTCTCACCCGATGACAAACGCCAGGGCAACAATTCTCTTTTACGTTATATTGCTTACAATCTATACTACTGTAGCCACAGTTTGCTGACTTTTATAACTATACCTAGTTTAATGCTTGCCGGTTCTCCTAATTTTAGACAATGTTCCTGTTCTATTGCCAACCAGTCTAAGTTTCTTAGTCTTAGATGTCTCCACAGAAAATAAGTACATGGCTTCGGACCCTAGGACACTGAGTTCCGCCGTCTACCACTTTACTCGATCCTTTCACTCCTCTCCCGTTCATCTTGGCTACCACCACTCACCTGGGTTTTATGCCCGGCCTCAATTCGCCTTTCTTAATCACCTCATTCCAGAATCTATTATCCCAGAAGCCCACCTGCTAGTACTTACTTGGTGGCTTTTCCTCTCGTCTCACCTCTGTATCTACCATGCACCAACTACTATCATATTCTCTCTTATGCACCACACCATTTCCCATCAGCAGAGCTAAACTCATCTGCACCAGCTAGCCCGGAATGGACTCTGATGGTCTTAGGCATGGCCTGGCGCTGTATGAGACTGACACACGTATGCTAGCTTGTGCTTTACAACGTTCGTTGTCCTACTCCGTGTGTTGCATAATCCCATCCTGCATTTTCCCAGCCCATGCTAGCGAAACCCCTGATGTCAACGGCACCCATACCATTGCGTCGTTGGAACGTGGAGAAAACAGACCACCCCCAGCAGTTGCGAAAAAAGACAAATACGCATAAAATTACGATCGGGCGGAGGGGCTATGGAAAGTTCCTATATGGGCTCAACCACCCCTCTGTTAGGAAACAAACAAAAATAATAATAATAATAATAAAACTGAAAAAAGAGTACAGTGGAAACGAAAAGACCTCGTGGGATCGATTCGATCTCCAAATACCACTGACATCGGGCTGTGAAGGAATTGGGCAACCTTCATCTATGGGAAAGTATCCCATCAGCTCAGACCTGATCCTGCGAAAGGGGAAACCCCACATCGCCCTTGTTCGCTCGACAAGCTTTGGTCTTCACGCTCGAGACTGACTGGGGTGACAGCGCACTGGACTCTCCACATACGCTTTCCCATCCCCCGCTCTAAGTTTCAACCACCCCATACCCACCATAAGCGCACCTAGCATGCACGTCGACGTCAAATACAATCGCTACCACAGCCCTGACCTTCAACCCATTGACCTGGACAGAGTATCGACGTACCTGACGAATAACGGCAACCTCGATGAAGCCCGGAAAAGGAAAAAAAGAGATAAGAACATAGTGGAAACCGGTCACCTTTTCCATCTTTACCCCTCTATCGTCCGTCATCTTTTTTAGAAAGCGGTCTTCTCGATGTCCTAGCATCCAAGCCACGCTTAGGTTCACAACCCTACCTAACAGTAACCACTGCCTCCTGCCAACTACAATCACTACCGCAGCCTGCTCACAATTAAGTTAAATCTCTGAAATGCAGACGCAGCAGCCCACCGGGTTTACGCTATCTTGCTAGCCGGTGGTAGTACTTATCAACCCCCTGCAACCCTATGTTACTTAAGCTCTCTAATTAGAACCCAGATCAAAGTACGAAATGTAACACTGACAGTCCACATAGACCCAGTCAGTTCATTATTAATTGTCGCTATTTATTATCATAACTATCAGCTGGAACCACGTCCAGACTGCTAACACCATTTATTTCAGGTTTGTCGTCGCCCACTCTCTCGGGCACCACTTTCGGTGACCAATGTCCACACTTTGACCTGTACCGACAGAGACCTTAATGGCATCTTTTATACCAAACGGGATTGCAATCGGGCCACACGACCTAAAACACCCCCAAATGCTTACAAGCAGATTGATAGACGTCTCCTAACGCAACACCTCTACTACTGATGTCACTGTTGGAGGCTTCAGAAATAACAGTTCGCAAGCAACCTTCTATTGATTGATTGACACGTCCCTTACCCCGCCTGATGAACCATACCCACGGGATGCTGCACATCGCCTTGGTCTCATGTGAAACAGTCCAATAACAGAGCCAGAATACGCAACACAGGAATTTTTTCTCATTAAAATTCGATACGTTATCCGAACGCGAGTCCACTTGTCCCTCACATCCTTGGTTCCCAACAATGATGCCGAAGATCACTGAGAATCAATAAGTCAATATATTTGTCAGCATAACAGAACAATAAGGCGCGAGCCTACAAGGAGATTTTTCGCTCCGTTTTCTCTTCCAAGATTTCATTTTTCTTTCGATCGGTATCCAGCTTGAAATTGACTTTTCACCAGTTAAAGGCCTTCAAGTTGCGCTGCCTTTTTCTGAATGATAAGGGTTATTGATCCCGAACCTAAACTCACCTTATATATGGATTGCTGTTTCCTCCACATTCATCAACGTTGCCTGTCCATTTCCACAAAGTTTCCTCATGTCCCCTCGTTTCATGATGAACTCCCTCTATTAGAATCGGGAATATCCATCATTCCGGGCCAACTTCATCTCCATAGAGAGCCGCTCTCTTCATATTCACCAAAGTTCACGGTTGTACTCCCATTCATTTCTTTAACCTCTCCATGTCCATTACTTATTCCGTGCATAGAACCCGCAATAGGCCTCAGTTACCCACATCTTGCATCATTATGACTTATAACGCATCCCTAGCGCTATATTTTCACGATATATTTTGTATTTTCACGGACCACTACCAACCAGTCGAATCCGAAACCAAACCGTATTTGCCGCGCAAACCTTTATAATTTCAGTCGACTCAAACTATCTCTAGCTATATTGTTTTGGTTCTGACGACTACACTCGCTTTCTTGAAATTCGTGTATAGTTCATTGTTTTGAGTAACGTTGTACACCATGATCATGCGCTTGCGCATGCGTCTCGACCATGGTCGAGAAATATACCATTATTAATTGTGTCCCGTTATGAGAGTTTTCAAGTACCTTCCCTGTTGTCTGGGGAGTCGAATCTTCGAACGAAAGTGTAACCATGCTTTCAACCGGTCTACCAAGGATAACAACTACTGAGTCCAGTCCTGAAAAGCAGGGTCCAATAACAGTTCAGAATAGTGGCAGCCAGGAGCCCCAGTAAGTGGCCCTACTGAGAAATAGATAGGGAGCTACAGTAGCTGAGGTGAAATCAGCAGTTTCTAACTAGGTCCGGCAGCCACATAGATGCAAACAAGCTAGAAGTTTGGCTCGCTTTTTTCTAGTTTGTCACTTTCTACTTGCCAACTCGCTTTTCATGCCCTAAATAAACTTTAATTCTTCCGTCAAGGTTGCAAGTGGCCCGTTTTTCAGGTAGCTGCTCTCTTCGTTTTCTGGACTGAGAATTTTCCGCTCCAATTTTTAGTACCATTTTTTGTACGATTAACGGGATGGATATTGATTTCCGGGTAAATAGCGACACTGAAACTGCGACCTTCTACTAGCTTCGCTCTCCACGCAGGGCACCGTCGCTGCGTAGTGCAGCGGGGCCTTACTATCTAACGGTCTCGACTCCGGGGGAAAAGTATGTCGTTTGTCTTACCATAAACCATGGGCAAGACCCCCTCCACGGCGTGGTCAGTGCCTATTATGGGGGTTACGAGCAATGTGAAAACGTGGAGGGTATTTAACTGGGGGAAACCAAGCCAGAATATTCTTCCAGGTCAGCGGCAGGACATCTTGAGGAAATGTAAACACTGACCCAGTATAATCGACCGATGGTAACTGAAATTTTTGGGCTTGCAAACGAAACCCGAAGCGCTGATGTGAACCTCGGAGTATGTGAACAGACTGTGGGAAAAATTACACCAGATTTCGTCTACGCACGTTATGACACCACCACCGTGTTTTAGATTTGGGACTAAACTATCAGCGCGAAATATTAGGGACCATCACTTTTGAATTCCTCGTCATCAGTGTCTGCTTGGAGCCGGGTTTCTTGATTTAGAATAGTCCTTATCAGTTCGTTTTCACATCTGCGCACAAAATCCGCTAATTCTGGCAAACTCCGCAGCGGGAAACGTACGATGAAACTGGGTGAACACATACTTGCCAAAGTTTGTTTGGGCAAAGTGAACATCTATCCGGTGTGGTGTCTCCGAGGAAGATTGTTCATCTGCCGGAAAATAAGTTTCATTTCGTCCTTGACAGAATTTTGAAAACATTGGCGACAGGTACCCGATAATTCCACAGATTTCATAAATCCACTGCAATAAGACGTATTATTTAGCATGACTGTAGAAGCACGAGTTTACCATGGCAACTTCTGGTTAGTAAGAGCGAAAATAGGATGAGAAAATGTGGATGTGTATCACAAAATCAGGAGATATACAGGAGGGCACGGCCAAATTTGAAGGCCATGTTGAGAGGGGACTAGGAGATACTCGTTCGCAGTTTGAGTGTTAAGTGGCTAGACTAAACTGCCGGAATCGGTGGTTGGAACCACATCCTTTGCTGTACTCACAAGAAGCCTGGATGCAGTGTTTAAGGGCCCAGATGGCTAAGATCTGCACGGCACCATCGGACTCCCGAAGCTGTCCCCCTTCTCCTGTAATGGTAGGGTTACTACCAGTGGAAGGTGGATTATGATGATTGGCCTATAACACCCCGTCTATCACCTGGTTGACCGTACGTTTCGCGCGCGGTAAACGCAAACGCAACTTCCGACACACTTCCTCAGCACACGCCATTGTGCGGTTTCTGTACTCAGGCCCTGTGAGAATGCACACGATTGGCACTCCACGGTCTTTCCTCTTTGACTCCTTTGAAGAAAGCAATCGTAGAAGCTGAGGGAGTGTGCCCTCCAATAATCGGGGAGTCCGCTCCATTTACAGTATTTGAATAATTTCGCCGGAGCGACCTAGCCAAGTCACCTCTACGGTATTTTTTCGTTCTCATTGTCCGTCGTATGTTCGGTCTAACGTTAGTCAGTTTTGTTATCGCGCACACACATTCCTGCTGGAAATTTTGAAACACGTACATTTGTTTGAAGCCACAACCATTTCCGCCCCTTTTCGATCGTCACCATTGGACCGGCCAGTTTGCATTCCTATTTATTCCGAGATTTTGTATATCGGATGCTATCAGCAGTTCTTTTGGAATCCCAGGCTACTCTATTTCTACAGCGCATCTATTTCACAATGAGCGGAGAATGTGGGCCCCAGTATGAACCGGAGTGCCATACGACGCACATGAAAGTACCAGAACTATTGCAGGAAGATCCGGAGGCTTTCATAGCTATCTTTGAGTCTCTCTTTCAGGAGGCTCGAATATCTAGTCACCAGTCCAAATATAGTAAACTGCTATCAGTAAATCCAGCCAGTATAATTCCACAAGTGCGGGATTTCTATATGAACCCTCGGGGCCACAACCCGTACGGCATACTACGCAAAGCCCTGAATAATCCTGTGGCGGGGTAGGAAGAGCAATGTATCAGGCACATTTTCTCCCATATTCAAAGAGTAAACGTGACATCCTCAGAGTTGTTGCAGAAAATGCGTCCAATACTGGGTGTGACATTCGTGGAAGTTGCACTCCTGTGCCAGCTATGAAAGCTACGACCCCCACCGTATGCCCAAAGCATGGTAGCCGTTTTGATGCAAACCGACAGTTTAGATAAATGCGCAGAGGCTGCAGACAAAGCCCTTGAGGATGCGAATGCACTTGCCTCACATTTTCACGCGTCCAGCACCGCCACTTTTGCAACACTTAATGCGGTCTTTGCCCATACATCAGAAACCACTCACCATAACGCACCCAGTAGCAACCACGACATTTGAAATTTGCCCAAACAAACTTTGGCAAGTATGTGTTCACCCAGTTTCATCGTACGTTTCCCGCTGCGGAGTTTGCCAGAATTAGCGGATTTTGTGCGCAGATGTGAAAACGAACTGATAAGGACTATTCTAAATCAAGAAACCCGGCTCCAAGCAGACACTGATGACGAGGAATTCAAAAGTGATGGTCCCTAATATTTCGCGCTGATAGTTTAGTCCCAAATCTAAAACACGGTGGTGGTGTCATAACGTGCGTAGACGAAATCTGGTGTAATTTTTCCCACAGTCTGTTCACATACTCCGAGGTTCACATCAGCGCTTCGGGTTTCGTTTGCAAGCCCAAAAATTTCAGTTACCATCGGTCGATTATACTGGGTCAGTGTTTACATTTCCTCAAGATGTCCTGCCGCTGACCTGGAAGAATATTCTGGCTTGGTTTCCCCCAGTTAAATACCCTCCACGTTTTCACATTGCTCGTAACCCCCATAATAGGCACTGACCATGCCGTGGAGGGGGTCTTGCCCATGGTTTATGGTAAGACAAACGACATACTTTTCCCCCGGAGTCGAGACCGTTAGATAGTAAGGCCCCGCTGCACTACGCAGCGACGGTGCCCTGCGTGGAGAGCGAAGCTAGTAGAAGGTCGCAGTTTCAGTGTCGCTATTTACCCGGAAATCAATATCCATCCCGTTAATCGTACAAAAAATGGTACTAAAAATTGGAGCGGAAAATTCTCAGTCCAGAAAACGAAGAGAGCAGCTACCTGAAAAACGGGCCACTTGCACCCTTGACGGAAGAATTAAAGTTTATTTAGGGCATGAAAAGCGAGTTGGCAAGTAGAAAGTGACAAACTAGAAAAAAGCGAGCCAAACTTCTAGCTTGTTTGCATCTATGTGGCTGCCGGACCTAGTTAGAAACTGCTGATTTCACCTCAGCTACTGTAGCTCCCTATCTATTTCTCAGTAGGGCCACTTACTGGGGCTCCTGGCTGCCACTATTCTGAACTGTTATTGGACCCTGCTTTTCAGGACTGGACTCAGTAGTTGTTATCCTTGGTAGACCGGTTGAAAGCATGGTTACACTTTCGTTCGAAGATTCGACTCCCCAGACAACAGGGAAGGTACTTGAAAACTCTCATAACGGGACACAATTTTAGTGTGGAAGCAATGTTTGTTATTTGGACATCCAGCACAGTTGCGAAAAGCGCTCAGATTGGTTTCTTCGGGCATGCAGTACCATGGCAGAGAGGGACTTTTAGACCCACCGTAGCAGTAACGACTAAACCTGGGTATGCTCAGGGTGTGCAGCAAGTGGGAGAGAGCTGTAACTAGAATAACCTGCTAAGGAAGGTGATACGAACAAGGCAGCCACCTCCAGCACCGACTTACAATAAGAGACTGGTGAGGAAAATGATATCCCTAGTCCAGACAGCGACTGCACGAGGAAAGCCTCCTCCCTGATACAGGAAAGCACACCGTCCTCCGCCAATCTTAAAGCGAAAGGGGCGCAACTAAGGCAAAGAGAGACCGACAGAACCTCCAGATTTGAAGACGAAAGGAGGATAAATCGACTGACAGACGTTACCCAGGACAAACCTGCTCCAGTGGAACAAATGTGGTTACAAGCTGCTTTCTTAGTGGCAGTCTTCAAAGAAGCCCAGCCCAACACTGAGATGGCGCTAGGGTGCGATAGGAAGGGGTTGGTCGAGCTATCCTGCGGAGGGATATTGCAAAGAAATCAGAAAGTAAGACCAAGAGTGCTACGAGGGTACTACGGCCTAGTAGAAGGAGACTTAAAGCTGACGGGCTAGCACCTGAAAGAACGGCCATGGTAGAGTCTGATAGCCGCCAGTATCAGGGTGCGGTCCGCGTAGCTGCAGACCAGGCCAGCAGGAACTCCAAGGGGCGACGCCCTACACCGCTTCGGCTTGCTTGCTGGCTTCTCTACAGTTTCCGCTAAACCATATGGGGTGATATCAAAAATAGCTTCCAAGAGTATCCCTCCTACTCAAAATAAATCGAGGATTTTTTCTGAACAGTAAACTCTTGGGTAACTAGCTGATCTGAAAATCGTTGTTAGAATAGCTTTCGAACCACCAACCTAGGATTGTTGGGTGTTTTCCATTATCAACGCGCCGAACTCCATTCTCATAAAAGTTCTTTGCCAAAGCATGCTTAAAACGACTTTCTTCTGCACTCACCATCGTCTTCAGGCCGTTAGCATTAAACACTCCTGGCTCCCTGCAGCTTTTTACCTTTCTCGGTGTAACTAGTTGATGTAGGCAGTGAAGCTTGCGTCAAAGTTTAGGCACTAGAACAAAATCTAGCTTCCTCGGAAAAAGTTGCGTACCATAGATGATGCGCTGGTTGCATTGTCTCCGCCTGCATTTATCGTCAATACTTCAAAAGACACAAACACCCTAGGTTTACTGTCGGCCAGTAGCTTCATGGACTGGGTCGCTTCCGAAGTCCACCAAAGTATTCGAGGACCCAAAAATGCCCTAGTCTTTAAAAATCCGGATCGCCCCTTGCTTCCAGCCCGCGATATGCCACGCCACGAGAGCTGCTGCATAATACCAGGAAAACCTTGCGGCGGCTTACGTGTTTGCTTCTTTTCCAGCTCCCCGAGTAAAGCACGGCCATGGAATTCATCCGAAAGGGGATGACTTCGGCCAGGGGCACTCCATCCAAAGGCATAAAAGTTATCGTCAAGATAACCTCATTACCGAGGAAGGTCCTCAGGTCGGTAATCGGCTATCCGACGTCATCTGGTCTTCTTATCCGGCGTCGTTTAACCCAGCTCAGCAGCCCATCAAGGTTGGTAATGCTGTTAGTAATGGTTTATTTCTCTCAGGTGAACGAGATGCATACAATAAGCACGGCTGGAGTTTAAAGGCCATGTACGCATACAGAACTGGACAAACTTTTACGTAAAGTGTGCAAAGCAGAATAAACTGAGAGGTCAAATTGGATTTGCCACCTGGTGAGGTGAATAAAGAACAATTTATCCGGCAAAACTGAGGGCCAATTTCACCGCGGGGAAATGTATTGGGTGGGGATCAGCTGACTGGGAAGCTGAACAACGCAAAAAACTGGAGTGAAAAACGTTACAAATAACCGGATAACGAGGTGGAGCCAAAGAATCATTATCGCAAAATGATTTCGGGATAGCTTCAGGTAAAGGCCTATCGAGTTTAAAACTGGTAACAGAAATAAAATACAATAAGACGCGTTTAATGTTTTCCACTCGCGGGATTGCCGATTCCCGCTTGGCAGACGCTGCGATGAAATGACCACTGCGAAAAGTCATGCCTAGCTTTATGGAAGGATTCAGGAAAAAACCGCCAAATCCTGTAAAGATGAACTGCTGATCAAGGGATGCAACGCATGTATATGAGGGATATTCTGGAAGGTGCCAACGAACGACAGATTTTTATGCATTTCAAAAAATGCGTGTCATGATGTGTCGGCAGAACCAAAATGAAAATAATATTTGATCTGCCTGGTTTTTCGCGGTGGTTTCGCCTTCGAATCGAATAGAGGATTGAATGCCAATAGAGAGAAGATAGCTGGAGCTTGAGAGATGACGAGGACAGTGCCAACCGTATATTCCGGGAAGGTTTGGCAGATTTCATAAGGGGTATGATGCAAGTGATTTGTTTGTAAAATCCGTCTATAGTTCACCAATTTTCAAGATAATGTGGTTTCAAATGCCAGTATTTTGGTACATGCCAGCCTAGGGGGGCAGAAGTATCCCCGCAACGTATTAGGCGGCTGCATAATTCGAAAATTCCTTTGGTATTTGACTAATTCGACCCGGAAGAAAATCGAAATAAACGGCCG
The DNA here is from genome assembly GCA_948099385.1 of Fasciola hepatica. NCBI lineage: Eukaryota > Metazoa > Platyhelminthes > Trematoda > Plagiorchiida > Fasciolidae > Fasciola > Fasciola hepatica. The sequence goes on from CANUEZ040000100.1 coordinate 5,985,635, forward strand.
TCTAGATGGGTTTCAGCTGTGGTTAGTTGGTTAATGGCGCAAAGTTCATCGAAAACCTAGGCCAATTTCACGGGCCTTATCCCCGCGATGTGAAGGTTGAAAGTGTGGACTGCCTAAAGTACTACAAAGAATTCATCTACCTTCTTCGTACACGCTGATAGATGTTTGGGCGGACGAACCTCTGGCGGCATTTTATTCCAAAGTAAAGAGTACTTTACTATGAAGAAATTCGACCGCAGACTAATCTCAGTGATTGAGACAGTCACGGAGAAGCTGCTTTGTCTTGACGATTACCGCAAGTCGGTGGGTATTCGGAGTTGCGATGATGAGCTCCAAATCTGATGTTCAATGGAGTTACGGAAGATTGATAAGTTAAATTTTTGTCTTCGAAGCCAAAGAGGATCTATATGTAAAAGATTGCAGCGCTGTTTGTAGTTCAGTTTTGTAGAATAATCTAGTAGTTGCTTTTTGAATGTTCTTGGTATATTCCCAGTGGATATTTGGTCACACTGTTGCATGTCGGAATAAACTATTGATCCGTACATCGAAAGCTGGTTAAACATGAATCTTATAGACATTGAGTGTGCCTTCTTGCAATGGAACTGTTCTATGAAGTGATCCAATTTACTTTCGGGCCCACGAAATTTGAATAGCTGTGTTTTCTGTGAAGGTAAACAAGCAAGAGTACCGGAGACCCAAATCTGGTATTGAGGGATTGTTAGCAACTATTTGGCCGTCCACGCTCAGGAGCCTTGTCGGGATAAAACATTGATAAGTTGGAATACCAATTTTTCCGGCAGAAAACTTCATCAACCAAGTAGTCCCCCAAGGGTGCTTATTTAAGTGAGATCGCGCAATACTCTGCTAATGGTAGTGTTCAAAGAATGCGGGTCAAGAGTATGCAACGTTTTTACTCCGTCAGCAAATAGAGAAGAAGTTCGTGACGGATTACGCCGAATGTACTGTTTGCGTACATTAGAAGGAGTACTGGTCCTAGAAAGATACTTTGGATGGTTTTGCTAGTCACAGCTTTTGGTGGTGACACTGTGCCATTTACGTTTACCACATGATAACGTGAAGACTAGAAAGTTGACAACGATTATAAAGGGACAGTAAGGCCACAAGTTTTTACTTTGGCCTAGAATCGAGAGTGAGAAGCTAGGTCAAAGGCTTCGGTCACATCGAGAAAAATTACAACCAACCTCTTGCAGTTGTTGGTATCCACCGTTGTGAGATTTAAAACATCAGCTATACAAGTAGAAAACCAGCGGTTCTTAAGAAAACCTTGCCGGGCCATACTTGTCAAATTAAATCGGATAAGGTATTTCGTAAGTCCAGCTTTGATCAGCATTTCCACGATCACTGGGAAAACTGGCATGTGACTGAAAGATCTATAGCCTGCTGGTTCACTTCTTGGTCTCGTATTGTAAATCGGAGTGATAACTGAGGTTTTTCATTGGCTAGGATACAAACTATACCGCGTAGATAAGTTGAGTATGTTTGACAATAAAACTAGAATATCGGGTTCACCTTACCCGAAAATGGCGGTAAGAAAAGCATCTGGCCCTGGGTGGTAAGGTAGCCTAATACTTGACAACAGAGGAGCTGCATCGTTCGGGTGAAAATTAGCTACAGACAGACCTTCCGAGGAATAAATTGTTGGAACCGGTATAAGTGCAGGAGAATGAGTTGTTTACTTGGATGTAAAACCACACTACAGGCCTTCGATACGTCTTATGCTTTACCCACGTAAGTATTACTGTAGAAAAGAGAGGAAATAGCTGAATTGGGTTGAGTCTTTCTATGATTCAATAAGCAGGCTAAAATCTCCACCCCTTTCGGTTGCGCAACCCACTTTGTTCTTGATTTCTCCCCATCCACTCCGAATAAGAGATGATATCCCGAGATAGGAGGATGGATTTTATGTATACCGAGAAACCTCTGGTTTTGGGAAAAGTACGTTGTAGTTTCGACAGTCCACCGTAATATTCCTGTGAACTGCTATCTGCTTACTGCACCTCCATACTGCAGTTCTGGAATAACCAGGCGATTCTGGGTGATTTTCATGTGAAAGTGAAGAGATAAATGAAAATAAATTGCATTTATCCACGGCACTAAACGAGGTTCAGTGTCCAACACCCCTACCGAAGCAGTGACTGTAGTGTACGGGTTAGAGTGTCCCCCATGGGGGTCGCAACTGCAAGGCTTGCCAATACGGAAAGCGAACTCGGTGAGCCGAAGCTCAGTAAACGCGCAAGCAAGCACAAAACCTACAGCCATAAGGATGGGAGCGGCGATCTGTCTGAGCGCTTCACAGTGACAACGAGTAACCACCGCAAAAACCTGGCGACCATGATAGGAATGCAATAAAACGAATGAAACTACTAAATCCATAATACACCACCTGCAGCACGGCCTGTACAAAGCCACCCAGAAACCGGTTGGTTTCGGGTGGCTTTTTAAACGGTTCTACTATCACGTCAATTGGTGTCCGAGCGGTTTTTGAGTGGTTTCTGGACGGTTTCTAAACGGTTTCCGGGCGGTTTGTACCTGCAGTTCGAAATACGTGATACGCTTCGGCAATTCCTGTCACTTTTCCAAAGTTACGTTCTAAGACGCTCACTTCTTTCTTTTAAATTATTATCTTCCGAACAGCTATCCTTATTTTACCCATTTCGAGGGTGCGGAATGGAGCGGTCTATGGAGAGGTATTTCACGACATTTCGATGAATTTATCCAATATATCAGAATAAGAAGCCAACTAAGCATCGTTTATTACTTCAGTCGTCTATTCCCTCCATAATAGTTTATTTTTGATCCATTTAACATGGCTAATAAGCAAACCGACCGAAAACCGTTCGGGAACAGATGTCACATACGGGCTGCATGCTACAGGAAACTGTGGCTAGACAATGAATTCCTATGTTAATTGGTAACACGGTTTTTAATTTTGAATTATTGTCTTTGAAGTATTTGTGCATTCGTGTTTGGTGGGTGTTTCGAGTCGAAGGTCAGTCGGCGTCAAACACATAAATGGTTTCTCATTTTGGAAGCACCAGAAGCCTGTCGGGTGCTTGATCAAATTTTTACAGTCGATGGAATGGACAGACGAAGTTCGTGAAAATGTAGAAATATGCACAACAAAAGTAGGACAAGTAGGCTCAGAAAGAGGGAGTAAAAGGAAGATAAATTTATCATAAGTGTAGGCCCTCAAAAGGAAAGTGTGAGAGTTTGATTGAACCCAGAAGCGCACTCAAATGGACACCCGATGAGTTAGAAGGTCGAGGTCAAATGGAGGGCCCGACTGGTCTAGTGGGGGACATTTGGAGGCCGACAGATATAAAGGAAGGACTGGAAATAGGCACGCAAAACTCTAGTAGTGGAAGACAGTGGAGTAGAAAATGAACTACAATGCAATGGATTAGAAAGAAATAGAGCATTGGCGGTCGTCGGCAGGGTAAGTTGGGTGGGGCCATAGTGGCGTGCAATGAGGGATGACACGGTAAAAGTCTACAGGGGCAAGGACAGAATTGATAGGTGTGCATACCGTGTATGAACGAGAAAAATGAAAGTGATACGAGGGCTGACAAGAATGATAAGTGGGCTTACCGCGGCCGAACAAGGATGGTTGGAGAATGCGATCTGCAACCAACAGCACTGAAGCTTGCGATCCGCAACCGGTGCTAGTGGGTGGAGCTGGCCGTGTGCATGGCACCCAATTTGAAGGACACGTTGAAGGGAAAACTGTAGGTGGGATTCACCAGCTTAATTGCGCTAGCACATCGTTGAAGACGACCTGCACACCCGATGTGCGCCGGCCGAAGCGGTGGATCTGACCGCTTCTCGGGCCTTTGGGAATGGTTATGCATGTGGGGCGTAGTTTATTTATGAAAGTATAAGATCCGCGATCAGGTGGCTCTGTTGAGAGGGGTCTTAGAGAGCTGAGCCAGCGGCTGGTAAACGACCATGCAGCAACGTTATCTAGGCACATATATCAACGTTGAGCGTGAAACGCCAATAAGTGGAGAACCCGAAAGGGAAAGCAGACAGAAAAAGGCCGTCAGGTTATGCCCTTGCTGTGGATTAGCCGTTAGCGGCAGAGGATGAAAACCGAGAAATTACGAACTATATGGGAGTATGAGACAACGGGAGAATGAAGAAGCAGGGTGTAAGAAAGAAATGGTATTTCATTGCCATTTACCCACTACGGGAACGGCCAAAGCTAGTCAAGCGTTGGGACTTCAGTCAGATGGATGGGGCTGTTTATCTTTGATTTTATCTTCAACCGGAGCGTTGGGGGTCTCCAGGGAGTTGGCCTTGGAAGTCTAGGCCCCTCTTGTATGCTATATTTTCAGCTATGCCCGTATCAAATATTTGAAGTGCACGGGTGACGCCGAAATATGGGATGAGTGCCGACAGACAGTGGGACTTGGCCTGTGAGTCTCGAATGGTGGTGGGCAACTTGTTACAGAACTTGGAGTAGACAAGAAGAGATAAACGTGACCATATGGCCGGTTTAGCTACACTAGGTGGCAAAGTAAAAGGACTGTGTTGAAGTGAGTAAAGGGTTCCACGGGAAAAGCTTACTGGATGTAAAGGAAAAAGACCGGTTATGGAGCAGGTTATACAAAAAGCCTAAGTTCAGTCTTAAGCGGCGGAGCCACAGTGGGTCAAGATTTATATGTTGGCATCGTTCTCTATAGCTTAAAGACATGGACCGACCGAGTAGTTGTTTGGTAAAATGCCTTTGTATGCTTTTATTCGCAACTCTGTCGAATTTTGTCATGTTAGAAAATATTATTGGGCAGTATTCAAGCAGAGGCCTGATGTGAGATTTGCAGACGCTGATAATACTGTCTCGGAGACAAAAAAGATTAAAGGGAAGGGCCACACCTCTTGTAGCCTTGGCCGCTTGAATGGTGACGTGCTCGGAGAGGTTGAGAGAGCAGCAATATTTGGGGCCCAATCCGCGGATGGGCGGTCGACTTGCTATTGGGGACCCACCAATAGTCAAGAATCCAGGGGGCAAATGTTTTTTGTAGGTTAGGCGCTCGCACCTGTCGGTGGGGAAGTTCATCATCCAGGAGCGACACCGGCTGTCAAATGCGGACAGTTCAGCGAAAATGTTGCAAATTGTGGGAGCAGCATCATTAGAATAACAAGCGTAGACATTTTTATATCATCTGCAAACCAGCTTGGTGTGCCATGGAATACTAGATCCAATGCATCCTTATTGTACATTAGAAGTGGAAGAGGACCTAGTACACTGCCATGTGTGACGCCACTTTTAGAAGGTTTCGGGTAAGAAGAATACCTTCTGGCGAGGACCACTTGAGAATGATGAGTGAGATAATATTGCTGCCAGGAAAGCAGTGGGCCAGGTTGGGCTTCCAGCGCAAGGTTGCCCAACCCACTAGTACCGTCTGAGGTTTACATGCTCTAAATCTCCCCGCTCTACAACGCCCAATGCCATCGGTTGCAGATCGCCTGCTGTACCATTCTTCTGCCACCACAACTCGCTCACCCATCGTTCTTGTCAACACCTTACACTTCCCTTTCGTGTCATTCCATCTTGGTATGAATGCTTACCCATTCTGTCGCTAGTCCTATGATTTCTTGCCCTGGCAGCCATCTCTGCATGAAATCACGCTCGCCTTATTCATTTTACTCTACTTAGGCAATATCTCCTTATCCACTTATGTTGCCCTTGCCGGCCCATAATCCCCATTCACCTGATACATCCCTAAACTCATGAAGCCCACTGGTCGCATACCTCACAAGCCACCACTGTATTGTGTTAATAATAATAATAACGGTTTATTTCGGAGACGCCCGAGGCATGACAGGTTCATGATCAACTGTTTACAAGTGATAGAATAAACAGACAAAACCCTTGAAAAGTAGAAATTTACATGACAGGAGTTGAAAAACGGGCTAAGAATGGGGAGTAACGTGGGATGAAAGTAGGCAAGTGTATGCACACCAAAGGAAATGTACTAGGTTTGAATGGACCCATGGACTGATTCAAATGGGCGCCCGGTGAGTTTGGAAGTCAAAGTCAGGTGGGGGATCTGAGTGGTCCGTATGGGGACATCTGGAAGCTGACTGATATACATAAGAAAGGCCATAAATCGGCATAAGAAACTGTGTTAGCGGGAGATGATGGGAAAAAGTGGGATTCACTGCAAAGGATTATATAGCAACGAAGCATTGGTACTCTGCAATAGATGGTCGGCGAATAGGGCACAAAACTCAATGTAAAACAGGGAGCGAGCAAAGTAGGATGTAAAGAGTGGATCAGGTAAAATAATAGTTTATAAGAATTGGACACAGTAGATGTGAGCCACAGATGTAGAAGGGGTGGATGCATATCATGGTGGTCAGCGAGATGATAGCGAGAGAGATGGCCTGTGAGGAACTGCAGGATACAGAGAGCGAATGCATACATGCATGTGCGGTTGTTTATATATATATGTATGCATATATATACATATAAGAGAGGCCGGATCAATAACAATGGAGTCCTAGAAGGAAATTATCAGTTATTAGGAGGGTCAGGCTAGGTTAGGTCGAATGTTTGTGGAATTAACTTTGGAATATCGTGGTGAATTATCTTCATGACAGGTGAACTTGGCGGACCAACTGAGAGAGTGGAGAACGCGGAAGCACAGGAAAGACGACGACTGATAAGCGGTTCATAAAAGGGGAGATGAGGGAACAGAACAGGTGAGAATGGATCTAATAATCTGATTCACTGGGCGAGACATGTGGTGTCGGTGAAGGATGGGAGAAGCACTGATAAATGGGCTTGAATTATTCAGCAGGACGTTGGTGGCGATGGAGATGGCTAGGTAGCGCGGGGCGATTGTGCATACAAAGTAGAGAACGTTGCCTGGCAGGTGAAACTGCCCGTGGTGCAAGACGCAGCAGCTGTGACGGCAAACAGCGTGGAAGAGGAATGAGCAAAAGGGGTACCAGATGGTAATAGCAGATCAAACGGACTAATACTGTGGGTGAGAGCCATGAAGAAACAGTGATTTTACATTAGGCGGCAAGCAAAATTTAGAACGGTCTGGAAGGCACGCATAAAATGCCTATGGCAAACAGTAGAGGAAACGGGCCGAAAAGGACAGGTGAGTCATAACCAGTAAGATCATCTCATTGCACATGGAACACGAAAAAGGCAGATAGGAAGGAAGTATCGGGACAGGTAAACCGGGGGACGAATATAACGCATGAACAATGGATGCGCCTTGCAGTCGGGGACATGGAATTTGGGAGCTGCGTGCATGCAGGCCATTGTACAAGTGGATGCAACTGGACGATGCTAATGGGAGCGCTGCCAAGCGGAAGGATCCGCAGCGGAATCACGGAGCCAGGAGAGGAAAATAGAGCGACGGTGACTGGAAAATAAATGTGGCCGTGAGAGATGCGGAGTTTGGATCGGCAGTTCTTATATGAGAATTTTCATGGGTGCGGGTCGGGCTGGCGTGCAATTGTATTAGGTATGGGAAGGGAGAACAAGGGAGGTTTTAACAGAACGGTAGGCAGTGAGGCGTAAGAATGCGATCAGTGAGCTTTCTAGGCCTAGGGTTATACCAAATGTATAGGTACTACCAGCGGGCAAAGCCGACATTGGTGAAGAAACAAAATATTGGCGGTCATCGGTAGACTAAAGTAGGTAAAGCAATAGTGAAGTGCAATAAGAGGTAACACAGTGAGAGTCGATGTGAGCAAGGACAGGATGGGTAGGTGTGTATACCATAGGAGAACGAAAAAATGGATGTGATAGGAACGATAGGTGGGCATACAGTGGCAAACAAGGATGGTGGGAGCATGCGGTCTGCAGCTGATAGCATTAGAGCGTGCGATCCGCAACCGGTGCTAGTGGGTGGGACTGGCCGTGCGCTGGACACCCAACCTGAAAAACACTTCGAGGTGAACACAGGTGGTGTGATCCACCAACCAAGTTGCGCTCGCACATCGTTGCAGACGACCTGCACGCCTGACGTGCGCCGGCCGAAGCGGTGGATCTGGCCGCGCCCAGCACCGTTGGGAATGGCACCAGTGTTCGTTGATGGTTATGCATGTGGGGCGTAGTTCAACTGTGACAGTATGAGATATAAGTTCGGCGATCGGATGGTCAAGTTGCAAGGGGTTTCAGAGGACGGAGTCAGCGGCTAATAATCGACCAAAAAAGCGGCGTTATCCAGGCGCGTATGCCAACGTAGAGGGTAAAATTCACGTAAGGAGAGAACTGGAAAAAAGAGCGGGTAAAAAAGAGCAGTCAGGGTGTGCCCCTGCTGTGGATCAACGGTTAATGGAGCCATATGCAAACGAGTAAAGGACGAGGCATAAGAGTGACAGAAACTACCATTACGCACCAGACACATCCGTCACCATGAAAAACAACCATGTGAGAACTCGCCGCTCCAGCCTTTGCATATTTTTCACTACCAAATTTATTATCTTTTCACCACCACCGCGTTTCCATTGATAGACTCTACCATTACTCCGTGGAGCTTCCTCTGGGTCAATGCTCCAGCTAGCAACTTCCAGCTTAACCCACTTGTGCAATCGCCTGCAAGTGAGCAGCTCTCAAGTTCTGTTGTCTTACCTCCGACGAGGACATACTTATCGGGCCTTTTGTTCCATCACAGGTTCACCGGTTTGGGTACTTCTTCTCTCTTCTTCTCGGTCTTCACTCTGTTTCATCTGCAGTAAAGTGATCTGATTGGTCGTCTGTTGCCTATTTCTGTTCGGTCAGTACTCTCATCTGTTCCGTATATTGCTCGTCACAGGCATTTCAGTGTGTCATTCAGGCCGCGCTGCTTCTCCGTGTTCCGCCTAATGTGAAGTCATCGGTACGTCAATATTTTCGTGTAAAGTTCCAAACCATATTTCTCTCCACATTATTCGCCGTTACCATTACCGCAGCTTTGTGCCACATTTCGTCTTACCCCTAAGCTACCTTCCTACACTGATATTTTACACTACTTCGACCACTCTGTATTTTTATTCGCTCTGTTTTCTCCAGCCCCTTTCACAGCCACCATATTCATCTAATGTTAATAATAATAATAATGGTTTATTTCGGGACTGTGGTCGAGGGGCACACATGTAAGCATGATCTGAGTTTACAATATCACTGAATGAGATGGAAAATTCACAAATTTCAAACAGAGATTCGCACATCACGGCAACAATGGAACAAGGCTGAGGAGAGTTTACATGAATCAAAACGACCAAAGAATACACGGCGAATACGAATTGATTTTGAGTCAACTACGGCAATAGTAATGAATCGGCCGGATGTAGGAATGTTCTGAGGGACATTAGCTTAGGACGCAGGAAACACAATATTCACAAAAATGATGCAATAAAATGGTCGGTAACGCATATTCATGTTCACCTAAAAAGGTAATTGGCGCTGAGACAAGGGAGGCAGGGAAGAATTTCACGAAGGTTTGCAGAGGAATACTTATTTTCGTAGATTTGCGGATATGAAGAGGAGTAGTACCCCCCGAAAAGGTGAGACAATTTCCATGACAAATAGTGTGTGTCATCTGGTGTCGGCAGTTCGCCGACGGTGGAAGATGGATGAAGTTCCAGGAAGGAAAAATCAGCAATCGGAATGCCGTGTCCACGAGGAACAAAATAAGGCAAGACAAGGGTGAAAATCTTTGCAATAGACCAGGCTTTGCTGGTACATTCGCGAATACATCATTCTGTTGAGTTTCTTGTAGCTTTTCTCTGTCCGTGTTGGGCTTTTTGGGCAAGGGTTGGCTGCGGTTTTTGTTCGCTGTTTCATATTTACAAAAAGTCGCATTCAGTGTTGCCATACACTTCATTCCCACAAAGTCCAAACATTACATTTCACTGAGGAATATTTGTCTCCAGAGCATCCCAACAGTCGGCGATATTGTGATAGTTCGCTCTCTCTATCAGTCCTTCTGTTCGCCCATGAGGCTGTAGCATTGCAATATCCTCACCTTGCAAAGGTTCATGCCCTCCCCATACATTCACATCCGACAGACATTTGTATCTCGGCCTTTTGATCTTTCGCCATCACAGGATCCATCTCCTGCAAAGAATACCAACAGAAAGTATTTCACCGGTCAACTACTTCACCGCCCAACTTCGCAGCTGTATTCATCGGTTGTTTGATGCTTTCTCATTTCCGGTATTCTATCTTGGTAAATCCTCTTGGACAATTTTGATTCTTGCATTTCACTGGTCAAAATGTTCGGCCCTAAGATAACGATAATCAAGCGGAAACACTTACCTGTAATTTAAATACTCATCTGTGCAAACCGTGTATCTGCGACTATCATGGCCACGCATCACAAATTGATTTGTCGCCCAGTTCCCATTTCCGTTTTGGTGCATCACATTCCACCTTTCTGAAAGTAAACAAGGTGCGCAACGATTTAACGGACTCCGCCGATATTTGGTCGCCGAACGTTACAACGGAAATCTGCGAAAGATTTTGATTGTTCTTTGTCTGAAAATTCATTTCTTTCATCGTCTGATTTCAATCCAAAGCCGTGCCATACTCCGCGGAGCACTATAGCTGGTTCATGTCTCCCTTGGAAACTTCTTTCTCCTCAAGGTGAACAAAACTTTTGTCAATTCTGTTTGATTCTCTCGTTGCACAGTGCCCCTTTTTGTAATATTTGAGGAACAGTCTACTACCTCCGACCAGCTCCACACTGACTTGGCCGGGTTGGCCACCCAACCTTGGGTTCAAATTTGCCGGAGGCCGCCTTAAAGAGTAAATTAAATAATTTCTCCTGTGCAATATCGAGTGCATGTACCTGAATCATCCTCTTGGACTTCGGACTCCTTGTCCAATTGTACCGTTTGATCTTGCGTTACAGCATGCCTCGGGGTTATCCGAAATAAGCCATTATTATTGTTATTATTATTATTATTATCATCATGGGAAGGAGGCGAAAATCGCCAGATATGGACCGGTCACTTTTTAATTAGGGGTCCTTGCACCGTGGCTTCGACATCGGGAGGGTCAGGACCTCTTGCGGGTGAAACCCGGTGGCTAGATCGTATTCGCAGTAGCCGGCCCTTGGTGCGGTTGTAGACGGGCGGAGAAAAAGATAAGCTGTCCGCACGATAAATTACAGCCAAGCAACGTGATGGCCGGGTGGTTCTGAAATTGAAAAAGAGAGGAAAGCAGTCTGGGAGATGTTCCAGCTGAGGGTTAGCGTGAGAAAGATAACAGATGAGTACGAAGGCTAGAAATGAGACACAGTGTTCTTAGTGAATTGGGGAGTCGTTGGCATTGTGATTCGGTGTTCGTGAGGGCTAACTAGGCTTACACTACTAGGCAAAGTTATTGATTACCGATTCGGCCGTTCACCGGGAAGTCTTATCTTTAGGGGTTAATAAAGCCGTGGAGGGGCATTTGGACCAGGGCCTAAGGGATACTGGAGAGAGCAGCTGGGAAACACGAAGAACATGAATGGAAAGTTTGCATAGTGGGTCTGAGAAATATACGACAAATCCCACAGTGGTGTTTTACAGGTCACAAGGAAGCATCTGGGACACACTAAGAATCCAAATGGCAAGTTTATATGATAGATCCGTAGGATTTGTGACAAATCCTATCGTGGGGTATCTACAGGTTTAATGTTGCAGGTTGCTGTTAGGTAAGGCTGTAAACTGGAGAGTGGGTTGGATTATAGGACAACAGAAACGCCGCTTTCTTACGAACAGGGGGAAAAACAGATACGTGAGCGATAGATACGGGAGCTTTTCTCTACGTTCTTACAAGTATGTTTATATATGTACAGTAATACCTACATAGATATAATTAGCGCTCTGATGAGACGTGTCTGTCGTCCGATGTATCGACTTGTTGTCCAGAGCCATGGCGGTTTTGCAGCTGACGTCACCAAATATGCCAGGCGAGCATGGGAGGGTACGAGGTGATTGAAAATTAGAGCGGGAGGTGGGTAAGCACATGTGGAGAGACCAGTTTGCTATCACCCTTGAGTCAGTCTCGTGTGTAGGAACCAAAAGCATGCCAATCGGACAAGGCATCACTCTTTTTCGACCGTACACATGCCACACCCGCATTATTGAGATTGTTAGATTCACTTCCACCTGCTTTCTTCGATCCTTTCTTTCGTATTCTCTCGCTTATCGAATCCTGCTCACAGCCATCACTTCTGCTCTTCAAAGTCATCTCTCTCTGCTGATTTCCCACGTTCACTTGTCATAAGCAAATTCATCAGGAATCATCCAAGGTAATTCCGCACCATTTGGTCTAATGCTACCTGTCTCTTCCAAGCAATGCTACTTCCGTGTTCTATCACTCCAGTGCTCTTTGCCCCTGCTCTACTTATGTATAAATATGTGTATGTATATAGATACATAAGTAGAGCAGGGGTAGAGGGCACTGAAGTGATAGAACACGGAAGTAGCAGTATATATGTACACATATACAGGTATATATTCATTTATTTTCTCTGCTTCCTCCAGTTCTTTGCTGGCCTGTTCTCTTGCCGCCCTACCGCTGCTCCTCAAGATATGCGTCCATTTTCTTTATACCTGTGCTGCGCTTTTACCGTATTTCTAACCCCAAACCGTTGTTGCCATCTGGCTCACCCCTTAAGTCTTGCCTTGTTTGCTCCTTTTTTCCAAATTGACACCGTCCTCTTACTACAATATAGCATACTTCACAGCTGTCTAACTCCCCGCCCTACAGCCCAGATTTATGTTTTCTTCTTTTCTTTCTTTCTTTTTTCCCTCATCGTCTCTTGGTACCACAGCTTACCTTGCAGACTTTCAGTCCTCAAAAATTAAAACTCCCAGGCCTTAATCTCCTCCACTTGGCTCAGCTGGTTCCTCCATTTGGCCTTGGTATTCAAATTCATCGGGCATATATTTGAAACCATCCTTGGATTCACTTGAACTCCCTCCATTACTCCATGGTTTAGATACGTTCCTATCCTTCTCATTCCCCATCTGGATCCACCCACCTTATGCTTGTCTTGCATATTTCTAAATTGTTTGCGAATTTTTCTGTCCATCTTGTCGCTTGTAAAAGTTGAGTATGCGTAGGGCACGGTTAGGGAGTCTCCGAAATACACTATTTTTATAATGGAACTATTTCACGTTTATGGATTACGGCTTCACTGCAGCCTGGCGCAATTACTGGTCAAGCTAAATAACCAATTCAAGACATTTAGCGGAAACGCCAGAAATTTCACCAAACTAGGTCCAAAAGGACAAAAATGAAGACCGACCAGACAACCCGACTTCAACGTCAAGGTGACTTGGTGGTTAGTTGTAGTCAGCACATTCACACCGCCACCACCGACCAGCGCATCACCGATGGATGTGGAACTCGACTTACAAAGCTCGCTTCCTTCTCCTCAGCACTTGTCTCAATGGCATAGAAACCGATTCTGTACAGTTATCTATAGGACATGCTCAAAGGCGGGTTATACGATCATTCCTTCTAGAAGACCACCATCAAGATATTGACTCTCCTTCCGAACAAGCCGAGAAAGTGAGTGCTTCCAATTCGCGGCACCGTGCCAACCAGCCAGCAACAGTATAATCCCAAACCCAATTGAGCACTGCTTCACTTTCCCTTTTTGCTGCTTCCCGTGGCCTAGTTCGTGCCAGCATCAACATTGCCGCCTTCCAATTTTACGTCAAAACGGGCCTGGGACCTCTTGTGTAAGTGCTAATCAGATTTTTACCCAATGTCCATTTTCATCACCGGCAGGCCCACCGAAACTCGTCACTCCTTCCGTCAGTGGTCTACCGGTGCAGCTAGGTAAACACCTGAGGACCCATGTAGTCAATCCCGATGCGATGCGTACAACTACCCATGCGTCATCTTCATCCTGTCTACCAAAGCACCACCACTTCGCAAATTAGCCCCCGTGCAAGCCACCACCATCCCTCGCTCCACCATTCTAACCCTCTCAGCTTCCTGTACACAGCGTACAACGTTCTTTGTACTCAATCAATGTCTCACCAGGTTGAAGTCCGCTGTCAGACCTTCCCTAAAGCCTTCACCGACATGGGGCTTTGAACTCGGGTATTTTCCCCCCAGAGAAGTACATATTACCAGGACGCCGGCCCGCTCTAGCCCGGGCTGATCCAGACCCAGATGGCTGAATTCGCGCCACAGCATGTTGTCTTACATACCGTGATTTGTATGTTTTCTGCTAAGCTATCTGGGATAATAAATAGGAGAAAATAGCTTCACGGAGTATTCCTTTAACCCTAAATAATTCTGGTTTTTTTTCTGAACAGTAAACTCCGAGGCAACCAAATTATCCACAAATCACCGTTAAGGGGTTCCTGAACCGCCATTTTGGGATGAATGAGTGCTCCGCTATCAACACGGCTGACTCTGTCCCTATAAAAAAGTCTTTGCCATATTACGCCTGAAACGACTGCCCTTCACCCTCCTCACCAAGTGATCAACCAACTTTCGCCTAAGAGCACTAAACGCCCCAAATGTCCGCCGCTCTGGAGCTTCCTTCGGTACCACTGGTTTATACATTTACAGTGAATCTGGTAACAAATGTTAGGCACTTGAAAAAATCCAGCTTTCACGGAATGACAGTTACGCCCTATGGATTATGCTCTGACCACGTTGTCATCACTTGCATTTATCGCTGATTCTTCAAGGCGCTCGAATACTCGAAGCTCACTATCTGTTGGTTGCCCCCTGGACTCAGTCATTTCCATGGCAGACCGAACTACCTTAAGTTCTAAAAAGCGCAGTAGCCCTCAGCGTTCCGAATTATCTTCCCCTTTCCTCGAATAAGCAATCAATGCATCTAGCCCTGCCATGTGTCCTACGACGAGTGCCATTGCACAAGGCTCACAGAAAAGTCGTAGCGGAGTATGCGTCCCCTTCTGTTTCAGTTCCGCGAGGAAAACATCTTCATGAAACTAATCAGATAAGGAGAAACTCCCACTAGACCTACTTCATTTATAAGCATAAAGATTGTCACTGATAAGAGCCCATCACACGAAATGTTGCTTAGATCGGCAATTACCAATCCCAAATTTTCACAATCTTCTAATCCAAAGCGGTCATACCCCTCTGAGCAGCCCACAGCAGGTGACACACTCACACCGCCTCCGTCAGCCGGTTCACCAAAGTTGAATGCGGGACTCGTTTATCCCACCCGCCACCAGCTTCGCGAACCTGAGTAAACCTCCAAAGATCCATGCAGCCAACAGCAACACAGTGCAGCCAGCTGCTCAGATGTTACCATCACCTTGTCTACCGATGCACCATCATGTCGCAACTTTTCCACTATGCACACCATCACCATATCTAGCACCACTCCTCGAAGGTACATAGTCTCCAGTAAACCACTTAAAAGGTTCGTGGTGCTTGCTTGATGTCTCACCAGATAGAAACCAGCTACCAGTCTCCCCTTTACGCATCTCTCCCCACCGCAGCCTTTCTCTTTATCCCAGCAATTTACCCACCTCGACCCAACCAAGGCAGTATAGCGTCAACCACCCTTTCGAATCGGCCCCTCGCCTTACCCAGCTGACCGTGTGAACATCCCATGGCCATGCGCCCGTAGGCTTGTATGGGGAATCCATATGGGCTATAGGTGTGGGCCTGTACGGTGCATATAGGCTGGTATACACATATATATTTGGCTCCGTATGGACCAGTTGGCTTGCATAGAGCCCAAAGGTCTACAAAATCCTTTTTCTGATGTTGATTTCAGTGTCAGTTTTCAACATCTAGTTTGCATCTCATCTAGTTTTGCGTGATATATGTGGGGCAACACCCACAGGCCACATACGGTAGCTTGGTCATATAGCGGCGTGGAAGCCTCTGGCCTGCATGCTCGATGATGAACATCCTACTGCTTACCCTATTACTGTGTTCTTACTAAACTACCTCGGGCCACGGCCTGTGTTTGGTGTGGCGATCCTTTGTTTCCGAGTGCCGGTGGGTTTTGCCCTGGTAATGAGTCCCGGCCGCGGTTGTTCATAACTTGGTATGGGGTGGATTTCCTCGCACATGTAATAGGATGGCTGCTCGCTCTTTAGTGGGGGGCTGGTTCTCCGAGGCCGGTCATCCGTTCTTGAGTGTGACGTGTCTCTCTTGAGCTGAGTAATCCGACTGGCTTGTCCTGTAAGCTGGGCGACCAGGCGCAGGTTGCTTCGGTGGTGCATGATCGATATTTGCTAGCCGAAAGCTGCTGTATGAATGGGAAATGGACGCCCGGAGCAACGTCTCTTCCTATGAAAACATGTGGTGGCACGCATGTGAAGCTAATACTCCGTGAAGCCACGAGGCGGTCCAGCGGCTAGCTCATTGATTTTGATCCGGTGCCCCAAAGGCCCCGGCTGAACGGGGCGAGGGCAGTGAATATTCTGGTTGATCTTGCCAGTAGTCATAAGCCTGTCTCAGAGATTAGGCCATGAATGTCGACATACATATCTTTAAACGGTGAAACCTCGAATAGTCCGCCAAATCAGCTGAAGTTCCTTGGATGGTACACACTACGGGGATAACTGCAGCAGTTTTAGAGCTAATACATGCCACTACGCCCTGGCCCTCGAGGGAAAGGGGGAGTTTATTAGAACAGAACCATCCGAGGGTGGCTTTGGTCGTCCCTGATGCATTCTGTGATGAGTCTAGATAACTTCGCTGATCGTAATCTTCTTTGTGTCGGCGACGAACCTTTCAAATGTCTGCTCCATCAGTTTTCGATGGCAGGTGACCTGCCTACCATGGTACTAACGGGTAACGGGGAATCAGTGTTCCATTCCGGGGAGAGAGCCTGAGAAACGGCTTGCACTTTCAAGGAAGGCGGCAGGCCCACAAATTACTCTATCCAGCACGGAGAGGTGGTGAAGCAAAATGCGGACAAGGGGCTAGCTAGAGGGTCCTTAATTCGAATGAGTACAACTTAAATCCTTCAATGAGGATCAACTGGAGGGTTAGTCCGGTGCCAGCAGCCGCGGTAACTGAAGCTCCGGAAGCGTGTGATAAAGTTGTTGTAGTCAAAAAGCTCCCAGTTGAATCTATGTTGCATGGCTACATGCCTTCGCTCGTGAGTTTTGAAGGGTTACTGCCGGGTTGAGCATGCGAGTCGATCTCGCAGTTGTGCTTCCTTTCTGTTGTGTCTGTTTACAGGTGTCAGCGTGACTGGTGGGCTTGCCTGCTAGTCTGTTGGCATGCTTCTTGGTGCCTTTAATCGGGTGTCGGAGGCGGACAGCACGTTTACTTTGAACAAATTTGAGTGCTCAAAGCAGGCCTTTGTGCCTGAAAATTCTTGCATGGAATAATGAAATGGGACTCTGGTTCTGTTTTGTTGGGTTTTGGATCCGAAGTAGTGGCTAAGGGGGATAGACTGGGGGATTTGTATGGCGGTGTCAGAGGTGAAATTCTCGGATCGTTACCAGACATACTACGGTGAAAGTGTTTGCCGAAGATATTTTCATTGATCTTGAGCGAAAGTGAGAAGTTCGAAGGCGATCAGATGCCCCCCTAGTTGTGGCCATAAATGAAGCCAACTGACCATCCGCGGTGGTTCCTTTTGTGTCCTCAAAGGCAGTCCCCGGGAGACCCTCAAGTCTTTGGGCTCCTGGGGAAGTACGATTGCAAAGCTGAAACTTAAAGAAACTGACGGGAGGGCATCACCAGGAGTAGAGCCTGCGGCTTAATTCGACTCAACGCGAGAAAACTCAACCGGGTCAGACACTGTGAGGACTGACAGATTGACAGGTCTTTTTGATTCGATGGTTGATGGTACATGGCCGTTCTTAGTTCGTGGAGCGATTTGTCTGGTTAATTCCGATAACGAACGAGATTCTGGCCCGCTAAATAGTATGCCTGTCCTCTGTGCTCGCGCAGGTTGCATCGTCCATTGCCTCCTCGTGGGGTAGTGGTTACGCTGGCCGGCGGGCGCTGCGCATGTACTTACTTCTTAGGAAAACAAGCGGCATTCAGTCTCACGAAATTGAAAAATAACAGACCTGTAGAGCACTTAGATGTCCGGGGCCGCTTGTGCGCTACCACGACGCTTTCGGCAAGTTTGGAATCCTGGCCTAAGCAGGTTGGGTAAACTGTATCACAACCGTCGTGGCTGGGATCGGAGCTAACAGTCGTTCCCCGTGAACGAGGAATTCCTGGTGAATGCAAGTCATAATCTTGCTCTAATTACTTCCCTGCCCCTTGTACACACCACCCGTCGCTACTACCGATTGGATGGTTTAACAAGGTTCTCGGATTGGTGCCTTTGTAGCGGCCCGGTCGCTCGACCGGTGCTGAGGAGACGACCAAACTTGATCACTTAGAGGAAGTAAACGTCGTAACAAGGTCTCCGTAGGTTAACCTGTGGAAGGAACATTACCTGAAAATCTACTCTTACACAAGCGATACACTTGTGACCATCATGTCATGCGATAAAAATTTGCGGACGGCTATGCCTGGCTCATTGGGGTCACAGCATATCCGTACACTGATGGGATGCCTACTTATATGATACTCCGATGGTATGCTTGCTTCTCTCGGGGCTCTTGTCCAAGCCGGAAGAGCGGGTTCTACTGCCACGATTAGTAGTGCTAGACCTAAAGAGGAGATATGGGATAAGGCCCTGCTCTAGCCCTATGTACGGTTTCATTATCACACTTGTGGTGTCAAAGTGGTACTGAATGGCTTGCCGTTCTTTGTCATTGCTCTCTCATGCACCCGGTCCTTGCGGCTGGACTGCACGTGAGTCGCCCGGCCATGTCTATCCCGGGTTGGACTGATAACCAGGTCTTTGACCGAACTCACAACTCTGAGTTGTGGATCGC
The DNA here is from genome assembly GCA_948099385.1 of Fasciola hepatica. Lineage (NCBI taxonomy): Eukaryota > Metazoa > Platyhelminthes > Trematoda > Plagiorchiida > Fasciolidae > Fasciola > Fasciola hepatica. The sequence goes on from CANUEZ040000100.1 coordinate 6,004,460, forward strand.
TCGACTCGTATGTCGATGAAGAGCGCGTTCAACTGTGTGAATTAATGGAAACTGCATAAGCTTTCAACACCAGCATCTTGAATGCACGTTGCAGCCACGGGTTAGCCTTTGGCCAAGCCCGCCCGAGGGTCGGCTTACAAACTATCACGACGCCCCAAAAAAAGTTGTAGCATGGGTTTTGCCAGCTGGCGTGATCTCCCCTATGAGTAATCATGTGAGGTGCCAGATCTATGAAGTTTTCTCGTGTCCGGAGGCACCCTTGTCTTGGAAGAAGGCTATGGTGAGGTGCAGTATCGGAATTTCGGTTCAATAACCGGGTTGGTACTCAGCTATCAGAGTGTTTGGCTATCCCTCAGTAGGCACACTTAGGATTTCTGGGATAATTCCATACCAGGCACTTTCCGCTACTGTTGCTTTGTCGTCAGTTTGATGCTGAACTTGGTCATGTGTCTGATGCTATTTTCACATAACGACGGTACCTTTCGTGGTCCGTCTTCCTGGCCCCGGTTCAGACGTGGTTACCAGCTCAACTGAAGTATATCATCAAGAGAAGGAAAAGAAGCTAATCAGGATTCCCTTAGTAACGGCGAGTGAACGGGGAAAAGCCCAGCAAAGAGGCTCGTAGCCGTTTGGCCCCCAGGAAATGTGGTGTTCAGGTTAGCTCGCGAAGATGCAGCTTCACCCTAAGTCCTATAATGACAAGAGTTACTCAGACATGGCCCAATGAAGGTGAAAAGCCCGCGGAGGTGGAGGTTCCGAATGGCCAGTATCCTCCTGAACAGGCTTTGCAGTCGGGTTGTTCGTGAATGAAGCTCAAAGCTGGTGATAGACTCCATCCAAGGCTGAATACTGGCACGAGTCCGATAGCAAACAAGTACTGTTAATTACGGATCGTAATTAGAGTTTGTCCTTTTGTCTTCTGTTTAGTTACTTATTAGTAGTGAGTACACGCATCGTAAACCCCGGACATTCGTAATGTATTTTCCCTGTTACTAAGGTATCACATCAGTTTATACTTGAGTTTCATGGTACTTATTACATGAACAGTTCACGATTTTGTTCATAACCTTGTTTTCCCGAAGGTCTACACTTTTACTGTTATATAATCTTTCTGAGTGTTTCATTTGTACTGCCGAGCGGAGGCTCGAACTCCAAGTCTTATCGTTCCTGTCAGTGCACTCCACTATTGGCCGTCATACGTCAACGGCATTAACAGATCTAGTGCCGGATTCGCCTATTCATGTTGACACGTGCCTTTGTTTACCCCACAGACTTAGCTTATTTGTACTTATTTGTTAATCGTGGCAAAGGAGGTAAATCGCGTGCGAAGGCGAAGACCCGGTCAGCTCGTGCTGGTCTTCAGTTTCCTGTTGGCCGTGTGCATCGTTTGCTTCGTGAGGGTAACTACGCTTAGCGAGTTGGCGCTGGTGCTTCGGTGTACTTGGCTGCTGTGCTCGAGTACCTAGCTGCTGAAGTTCTCGAGTTGGCGGGTAATGCTGCCCGTGACAACAAGAAGACTCGTATAATCCCACGTCACTTGCAGTTGGCTATTCGCAACGACGAGGAGTTGAACAAGCTTCTTGGTGATGTGACAATTGCTCAGGGTGGTGTGTTGCCGAACATCCAAGCTGTGCTTCTGCCGAAGAAGTCTGACAAGCCCTAGACATCGGGATAGTCGCAACAGGTACCTTGAGCAGAAGTTGAGAAATACTTGGAAATGTGAGTGAACAGTGCGTGAAATCAATCGGAGGCAAACGGTTGGAGTCAATCTGCAAGCTCTGAGGATTCAGCTGGTGAGTATGGCATGAGCTTGGTCATATTGGTTGTGTGCTAAGGTCTGCTTGACCGCAGGTATCCGCTTTGGTGAGGATGCGCGTTTCTTTCATCAGGTATTGTGCGCCCGGGTACTGACGGACCTGCTTGACAGTGCGTTTCCTCAGAGTTTTCACCACGACCGACATGGCTGCCCGTCTGTTGCGTTTAAACCGACTTGGTAGGGTCCTTGTGTCCTTGCTAGGACGGGCTAGCATGTAGCCCTTTGTTCGATCTATCGTGCTCCAGATGTAATAGCCGATTTCTTCGGTTCCGTGCGGCACTTTGAAGACGGCGGCTGGTTGTGCGTGTGGGCGCGCTTTTCGAACCGGCGGTTCTGGGTCTGGTTGCCTTGTTGCTTGTGGAGGCAGGCCAGGTGATTTCTTGGTGTCGTTCCGTCGGCAGTTGCGTCTGCTACACTCTGAAATTGTGGTGTAGTGGTAGGCTGTTTACCTGGCCCGTCTTGAAAAATGGACAAGGTAGAAGAAACATGTGCGCGAGTCACGATGGGTCACGAAACCCATAGGCACGGTGAAAGTGGAAGCTTTGCTTGTCTGGGCTGAGGTGAGGTCTGGTCGTTTCTCATGCGCGGTACTATCAAGCTTCGAGCGGCAGACGCATCACCAGCCCATCCCAAGTCGTAGAGGCAGCATCGTGCTTGCTCATCGTCGGGGTTGAGCATTGGCGTACGTGCTGAGACCCAAAAGACGGTTAACTATGCTTGCGTAGGTTGAAGCCAGAAGAAACACCTGTGAGAAACCGCAGCCAATCGGACGCGCAAATCGATCATTAAACGTGAGTAAATGGGCGAAAGACTAACCGAACTATCTAGTAGCTGGCTTCCTCCAAAGTTTCCGTTAGGATAGCTGGCATTCCGTGATACAAAGAGTTTTATCCTGTGAAGCGATTGATCAGAGGCATTGGGGGCGAAAAGATCTCGACCTATTCTCAAACTTTGAATGGGTGAGAAGCCCAACTCGCTCAAACGGAGCTGGGTGTTGAATGTGAGTGCCAAATGGGCCAGTTTTGATAAGCAGAAAAGGCGCTGTTGGACGAAACAAAAGTTTGGTTAGGGTGCATACCACGACACTCATGAGATACCACAAAAAGTGTTGGCTGGCACAGTCAGCAGGACGGTGGCCACGGAAGTTAGAATCCGCTAAGGAGTGTGTAACAACTCACCTGCCGGGTCGACCAGCCCTGAAAATGGATGGCGCTGGGGCGCCGGACCTATACCGGCCCGTCATTGCAGGCAGGGTTTGTAATATGTGGTGTGAGAGCAAGCCACATGACTCAGGCAAGGAATCATTGTGACGAGTGGGAGGGTCGCCGTGGTGAGCGGGAGGCTTCGGGCTTCAGCCTGAGTGGAGCGACCAGGGGTACAGATCTTGGTGGCAGTAGAAATTATTCAAGTGAGAACCTTGAAGGCCGGGGTGGAGAAGGGTTCCATGGGAACGGCAGTGAGCCATGGGTCAGGTGGCCCTAAGTGATCCAGTAAATCGATGCAGAGACTGGGCGCCTGACATTGTCAGGATTGCTGCCATTGATTTGTTGCACGGTAGCCACTTGTAGAGAAACGGAATCGGGTTATTATTCCCGACCCCACCCACGGAGATTGGTGTACTCTGGCTTCGGTCAGTTTACACCTGGCGTGGTGACGCAATCGACCTCGGAGAAGTCGGCGAGAATTCCTGAAAGAGTTCTCCTTTTTGTTAGAAGTGCACCACCCGCTGGAAAAGGGGCTATCCGAGGATAGGGGACCAGCCTCCGTAAAGCACCACTCTTCTTGTTGTGTCCGGAACACTCTTGTCGATCAGTGAAAATCCGAGCGAGGCTATACAATTTTCGTACCCACATGTCTCCAGGGTGAACAGCTTTAGGCATCTGAACAACGTAGGTAAGGATTTGGCGAACTGGACCCGTAACCTTGGGAAAAGAAGTGGCTCTGAGTGCCGGGTCAGATGGGCTGAAGTTAGATATGTGTCAATCAAGATGAAGGCTGATTTCCCTGTTGCTTTGTTTGCTTAGGTAAGTAAGGTTGGCGGAGTCACTAGGCTCTGCCCGGATCGGCCGTGGGCGACTTCAGCTAACAGAGTTGCTTGGCAAGCTGTGTGCATGGGTAACTGTGTGTGCAATGCGGTCTTGCTCTCTTCGTCTGGCTTTCGACGGCCAACTCAGAACTGACACGGAACAGAGGAGGTCGGCTGTCTGATTAAAACAAAGCATTGCTATGTCCACTGATCGTTTTTTGACGCTGTGGTTTATGCCCAGTTCTCTGAATGTCGAAGAAAAGAGATTCAATGGAGCGCGGGTAAGCAGCGGAAGTAACTATGACCCGTCGGGTCATGGCTGCCTACCAGACCACCGCCTCGTGGTCCCGCTGCATAAGCCCTTTCTCTGCTTCGGCTTTGGCTTGGCCGAACCCAACTTCTGGCCACTTCCCGTGTAGGCCAGTAACCCGCTCAGGGGTTCTTGGTGGCGACTACAGAGACACAGACGAATTCAAACTCGCCTGACTCCCTGCTCTCGAGTGGGGGCCCGGATCGTCGCGAAGCCGGTTTTGGTTGTTCCTTCGGCGCCATCTCCGGCTGGATCGAAAGTGGTTTTCCCTGAGATTGCCGGCGTTTACTTGGTTCTTGAGTTGGTCTTGGTCAACACCGTCGACATGCGCATTCCGCTCAAGTCAACGAGGAGCTTTAAGCCCCAGCCGCTTCGCATACCCGCCGTGGAACTTGGCCCAAACGTGATGGTGAACTTTTGGCTCGTTTGGCAGGTTGCACTTATCAACCTGGCGTGCTCCGCAAAGATCCCTGTGCAACTTCAACTGGCTTTTTCGATGGCCGGTAGGTTGACTCAATTAAGAAGCTTCGACATCTACGTTGGTCTCCCCCGGCTTCCTCCAAGTTGGTCTAGGAAAGCGAGGCTTCTTCGTCAATGGATAATCAACATTGTCCTCAGTTGGTCGATGAATCAATTGATGACTGGACTCAGCCTATGGTCTCCAACAATATATCTGGTTTGGTGTATTGTTCTACTGGGGTTGGCCCTTGGGCTGACCTCTTCGAGATCATAACCAGTTGGCTTGACAAAGTCTTGGACCTGCAGTCAGCCCGGTCTGCCCTGGAGACGTTATTGGCGAAGATTTTTCCGCTTACTTGGCATTATACACCATAGTGCGTGGTTCGACCTGTCCTTACTTCAAAATAGGGTATCCGTCGGCTTTCATACTCATATGTCCGGAAAATATATGCAACTCGAAGTAAGGACTTTGCTCATACGGCCCTTTCTGATGATTGATGGGAGGCTTATTTGCGCAGATCCGCCCCCCCCAGACCTTCTGGTTACGGAAAGGGTATCTTCAGCCAACCCAGCAACCCTGGCCTCTAGCCTGTACATCCATCTGCGGTACATTGGTCGGCGCTGGATCCAATCCTGGCAAGTGAAATCTCCGAGGCCCTTCGTAAGATGGGTCCCACTGCTCCTCGTCTGAACCACTTAACTGTGCGTGTGTTACTGCACAAGGACCATGGCTATATCGTTCATTTTCCTAATGCTTTGTTGGTCCTGAGGACACCTACTCAACGTCTTAGCATGGCCCGTATCACATGGGTTCCCAAGAGCAGCACCTCGAGCGGTCCTGGCGACCATAGTCCAATTGCCGTGACTTTTTTTGTGCTACTGCTACCTCGTGAAATTTTGGCGCGTCGATCGTGGAACCTACTGGCCTTTCTTCTCGGTAAGTGGCTTTTCTTCAAAGTGACGGCTGTTTCGAGGCTTTTACTATGCTACGTACTATTATCCGATCGGTTCATCAAGACTGCCTATTTATAACCTCGGTCCTTGTGGACGTTTCCAAAGCTTTTGGTCTGGTTTCCCACGGCACGACCATTCGAGCTGCATCAGTGTTTGGTCTTTCAACTGCAGTGATCGATCACCTCCGGTCGCTTTACTCTGGCTCTATAGTCCGACCTGGTGACGAATCAGTTGCTAGCTCCTGTGGTGTACAGCAAAGTGGCCCTTTGTCCTTCTTGCTGTTCATTGCGGTCGCGGACGAGGTGCTTTCCAACTCTGCACCTGCTATTGGTCTATGCGGACGACATGGTGCTGTTTGCGAACAATGCTGATAGTCTCCGTGGGCGCCTTGCGGCCTTCCCAGCATAGCTGCCTGCTGCTGGCATGGGCATCAGTGGCGCTAAATGAGTCGGCTTACCGAAGAGGAAAGACGGGAAGAAAAAGCGTACGATCCTCTGGCCTGCCGCCTACGAGGTCAACGGGGTTAGTGCACAACCGCTGGGTTTTGATCAACAAGTCGAGTACTTGGATCTGCAGTTTACTTGGAAAGGACGCGTACAACAACCGTCTGCTGGAAAGCTTGAATCGACGTTGCTCAGTATCACCAAGGGCTCCGTGAAGCTGCACCAACGCTTAGACATCCTGGCTCGATTCGCACTTCCAAAGCTCTATCATGAACTCGTTCTCGGTATGGCCCATTGGCGAACATTCAATTCTTTGAACGTCGTGGTGCATGCGCGGGTCCGTGGTTGGCTTCGACTTCCCAAGGATACAGTGTTGGGTTTCTTCCATGCCAGACCAGCTTTAGGAGGGCTTGACTTGCCTAACCTATCTACCACAATACCCCTGGCTCAAAGGGCTCGGATGGAATGCTTGGCGTGGTCGTCCTTGGCGCTGGCGCGTATGACTACCCTCGCTTTCACGTTTCACCATTTGGTGCGACAGGCCAAAATCCCGATCCGCGTGGGGTCATCCGTGGCAACTTCGAAAGATGATGTCGTCTCAGATTGGTCCGTTACTCCCTTTAACTTGACTGATGGCCTTGGTCTCCGGAACTTCCCAATGGATCGCGCTAGTCATCTCTGGTAAGGCCTTGGTGACTTGGCCCCCCTAGGGCTGTTCCCGCGGGCGGCTTGGCTACGAGACGGGCTGCTCTCCACCAAAGTACGTCAGCCGAGGAACTCACATGTCGAGGTAGATGCAAAACCGTCAAGTCTGCCGATCACATTCCCCAGTGCTCCTATGTGACCCACCAAGTGCGATGCAAAAGACATAACAAAGTGGTCCGTTGGTTTGCTTCTCTTCCGATGAGAGGCTCCCGTGTCCTGGCCGAGCTTGTTATCTCTCTGGCGTGGTCGTTCTGCAAACCGGACCTAACTGTGTGCGACGGCGACCTCCTAAATGTCCTTGACATATGAGTGGTATCCATTCAACCTGCTGAATCCGCTTGGAGAACCAAAGTTGAGAAATACTCTTCTACCTTGAACGAGGACTCCAGCAAACCTAACTTGGGCCGACCCACAAATAGACTGAAACACCGCCCGGCCATTACCTCCAACCTCGGTGTCGTTCTCAAACGCCCGGGTCCTGGTTTGCGTCATCTTGGTCTTCGTCCATTTGCATTGGCTCGCGCTTGGCAACTTGTTGTGGAAGGCCCGCTGAAAACCCATGACATCTATATGAACGGTCTCCAAGGATGACTGGAATCACCAGATGAAAAACGGATCGACTTCAACGACGACGTTCTGTACTTAAATTCGACGGGAGCTACGGAGCCAATGCAGAGGAGAGGTGAAAAACGTATACAATCCTATCCAAAGATATGTTGCTTGCTCTTACAAAACAGACTTGCTTGATTCCTCTCTTTTTACTTGGCCTGTTTCCTGTTCACCGATGGCTGTAAATCAAGACTGGACAATAAAGGGTATCACAGACAAATGTCTCATCATCTAGTTAGTGAAGGGCATGAATGGATTAACGAGATTCCTACTGTCCTTATCTACTATCTGACGAAGCCACAGCCAAGGGAACAGGCTTGTCAGAATAAGCACAAAAAAAACCCTCTTGAGTTTGACTCCAGTCTGACTTTGGGGAGAGGCATGACGGGTGCGCGATAAGTGGGAGACCGGCCCTTCGGAGCTTATCGGCAGTGAAATACCACCACCGTCATAGTTTATCTGCTCACGAAGCAAAACGGGAAGCTGATCTTGATTTTAAGCACATGCTGGCATCCCTGGCCTATGCTATGGGGGTTGGTACCTTGATAATGTCAGAGTAGTTGTGGTCTCGGCCGCTGCTTTTGAGTCTGATTGCGATGTGTGACCTGCTCTGAAGACAATGTCAGGCGGGAAGTTTGACTGGGGCGGTACACCTGTCAAATGGTGACGCAGGTGTCCCAAGATGAGCTCAGCCAGGACGGAAATCTGGTGTGTGGTAAAAGGGCAAAAGCTTACTTGATTGTGATTTTCAATACCAATACGGACCGTGGAAGCGTGGCTTTCCGATCCTTTTGAATCCGATATTCAGAAATTGAAACAAGAGGAGTTAGAAAAATTTCCACGAAGATAACTGGCTTGTGGCGGCCAAGCTTTCATAGCGAAGTAGCTTTTTGATCCTTCGATGTCGGCTCTCCCTCTGGTTGTGAGGCAGAATTCACCAAGCATTGCATTATTCACCCACCATTAGGGAAGGTGGGCTGAGTTTAGACAGTTGTGAGACAGGTTATTCTTGCTCCACCAATGAGTACATTGAAAAAGTGCTGTACAAGCTGGCCGCTGCTATGGAAATCCCTTTTAGTACGAGAGGAACCGCAGGTATATGTGCCCGGTCGAAAGGCCAATGGTTCGAAGCTACCATCTGAGGGATTGGGGCCGAAAGCCTCTAAGCCTGAATCCCGTCCAGATATGCAGCTGTATTTTCAGTGCCTGACAAGTGGCTTTGCAAGCCCACGTATTCATTCCGGTGCTTGGCTCAGGCTATGTGGCTGGCTAGATCCGACGGGCTTGGTGTAACGCCAGAGCGGTGACTAAAACTGTACTCTGGACCTCAAGGCATGGAAAACGACACGAAATCCAAATGCGGTATGAGCTTCGAGGCAATAAATGGTTTATAGACGAATCTATGCTTTGTCGTGGTACGTATGATTAAGAGCAGCTAACACACTGCGAGATGCTGAGTAATAATGATAATGATGGTAGTTTATTTCGAAAAAGCCCAAAGCATGCCTAATGCATGATCAACATTTTACAACCGACGAAACTGACAAAAATTCACGAAAAATTTAGAAATACGCAACAAAAGGGGGAGGGGAATAGGGAGAAATAGAGTGGAGATGAGAGGGAGAAAAATGTATGCACACCGAGGAGTAATGTTGGGAGTTTGAGTGAAACCGCCGAGTTTGAAGTTCAAGGTCAGATGGAACGGCTGGCTGAGCCAAGCAGAGAAGAACAGAACCTTGGGGGCTTTACATGGAGAGGACAGGAAATCGGCGCGAGAAACTGTCGTCACAAGAAACGACTGTTTTCGTTGAGCTTCGGCATTTGTCAACATTCAATGGCAGACCCCATTCTAAGAACGGCTGGTATACTCTTTTAAGGTCTCGCTGAGAGGAATCGTCCGAGATGACTCGTCCAAATGGGCGTCGTCTGCAAATATGAGGACGGGGAACTCTAAGCTCACGGCAGGTTCTTTATCTAGCTGTAAAGTAGGTAGAGGCTTCGGTACTGAACCCTGGAGTACGCCGCTGCGCACAAAGCCCACTGACAAAGCACCTCGTTTGCTCTAACGTAGGGGCTACTACCAGTTATAGAGCTCCTGATTCAAGCTGAATTTTGAGGGGTTAAGCCGAAGGCCGCTGGTTTGTTAGGTAGTAGATGAAGGTTTACTCAGTCTGCTTCCCTTTTTAAATTGAGTTAACATATTTCCATTCCCCCCCCCCGTTTATTCTGCCGGTTACCTCGTAAAGGAATTTGACAGTTTGGTCAGGCATGAACGACATCATACAAAACTATGTAGACTCGGTGCCACCGGAAGATATACAGTTATGCTGGTTGCTGGCTCCCCCTCAAAGTTCTTTCCTTTCTGATTACACCCCCTTATGGCGATATGGTAAATGGTGCTGTCAGATGTTCCACAAATGCGTCGGATGGCGGCCTCAGGATGGCCAGGTGGATACCATCGGGCCTTACCGTTATGGGCGTCTCAATCCGTCCAACGTGGTGGTTACATTTGAGGTAACTATTAAGACATTATCCATAATCAACATGAGGGTCAAATCATCTGAGAGTTAACCCGGTATACCACTGGCCACCCTGTAAACCCGTTTGAGGGAGAGTATGGGGGCATCCGCTTTATCAGAGCCGGTTCCGGTTTGCCTTCCCTGGTTGACCTTTACGTTGCCTACGGGTCCTCTAAGACGGACTTTGGCTGTACTTGAATAATGTGCGACTTGTGGTTCATATTGAAGCTCCCCGCCATTTTCCCATTACATCCATTACGACCAGCTATATGCACAATCAAGAACATAGTCTGCGACTCCTTGTACCCCAAGAAGTGCCGATAAATACCACTATCCCTGCATTTCCCCCACCATACCTGTTCCGCCTTGAGAGCCTCTCGGGCTCGAATGGTCCACCCGCGGATAGTCTCCTCCCTTCCACGCCCTTTTGATTTGGACTATCTGTTGTGTCAAACGTCCTTTACCGTTTTGGATGCAAGACACTGTATTTCTACAGTTATTCCCTTCATCTACAAGTCTATACATCTTTTCTCCGGCTCCACGATAGGAGTCGCGGGTCAGCTTGGAGGAAACAAGGCCGGAGCTTGTCTGGGGCACAGGGCCCCTGTGTGTTAGCTATTAACTGCAGCAATCCGTGATTACTCTCCGATGGCGGATCCTCCACTGTTAGGTTTGGAATATAACCTAGGTATCTGGCGATTGCCATACCTAGGGTGATGATCACCTGTCCACGACTATTCATTTCGAACTTGACGTGCTACATCAAGCCATTTCTGAGCTGTAAGTCTATCAATAACGATCCAAGTTTCCTCTCGGGGGCTAATTTAATGGCCCGTCTCGCTTGCAGTGCTTCAAAATGTCCATATGCTAAGAGCCTGGATCCTTAATTCGCCAGGTTATCTACAGGGCAAAACAGCCCCACACCCTTCTCACCACCGGAGGGAGGACTGCTAATAAACAAGCTGGTGTTGGGTCCTCGCCTTTTGGACCAGTTTGAATAGCTCAGGCTTGCAAGCTGCATAGGCTCGGTAGTGTCCGCTCGCGCAGAGCCCGTTGCCCTTAGAATGATGATAATAATCATAGTTTATTCTAGAGAAGCCCAAAGCATGCCTTACGCATGATCAAAATTTTTAGAAACGACAAGGCTGACAAACGAAATTCATGGAAAGTTTAGAAATGCCCAAAACCAATGGGGGTAGGAGGAAATGGAGGAGAAATGGGGGGGAGATAAATGTACGCACACCAAGGAGCAGTGTAGGGAGTTTAAGCAAACTCGGAGATGGATTCAAATTTGGGCCCGGTGAATTTGAAGGTCGGGGTCAGATGAAGCGGGTGGCTGAGCCATGTGGGGGAGAATGGAACTTGGGAGTTTTACATGAGGAGGACTGAGAATCAGCATGAGAAACTATCGTTACAGGAAACGATGGAGAAAAATGAAGGATGAGAAGAAAGGAAGAACAAAAACCGTGCATTGTTTGACTGGGGACTAGGTGGCCATGAACCATGCGTTGTTGCAATGAATGGACGGTATCAATATGAAAACAGGGAGCTGACAATGCAAGACTTAAAGAGTGCGTCATATGGCGACGATGGTGCGGAAGGATCGAGATGCGGTAAACGTGAGGCACAGTCATGGACAAAATGGACGCATAGCATGAGGGGCGGTGGCATGGTGGGATGAGAACTGGCTGGCGAAGAAACGAAGGAGGCAGGGAAAATGTGTGGATATATATATATATATATATATATATATATATATATATATATCAGAGCAGGAGCAAATAGCGGTGGAGAGACGGGACACGGAAGTAGCAATGCCTGGAAGAGAAAGGTGGGGTTGGGTCAAATGGTACGGAATTGCCCTGGATAAACCCTGACGAGCTTGTTTGTGACAGGTGAACATGGGGGATCACCAGTGAAAGAGAATAATATTTGGGAGCACAGAAGTGATGGCTGTGAGCAGAAGCTGACAAACTGGGGGATATGAATGAATGGATCGACGAACACAGATATGAGTGGATCTAAAACTGTTATTATTGCAGGTGTGTCATGTGGTGACGGTCGAAGATGGGTAAAGCATTGTCGAGTTGACGTACATTATGCAACAAGGTGGCCGTGGAAATGGCTGGAGAGCGCAGGACGAATGGGAGTACGGGGTGGTTGAGGAGGTGTAAAATATCACTAAGGAAGTGCAATTGAGAGGTTAAAACAACTGCGGTGCGAAGATGTATTAGTTGTAGTAGGGAATAACATGAAAAACAAGGAGGTAGTGGATCAGAAAGAGCGGGTAATGGCAGATCACATGGTTTGAAACTGTAGGTGACAGTGATGACGTTACGACAACTTTACATTAGGTGAACTGCGGCAAAACAACGCAGCCTGAGAGGCACAATGCAGATGCCTGTGGCGAGCACTGTATGAAGCAAACCAGCGTGTTGACAAAGAAAGCCGGGCAAGAGATGATCCACTTTGTTGTTTCACTGCAGATTACACGGGATGAGGCCCAAGAAGAAGAAAGGAACACGGAAGGTAATGCCTGTGATGGAACAAAAATGCACGATAAATTATTGTGCATCGGAGTTGGGTGAATGGAAGTAGAGAGTTGCGTTCCATCACACAAACGGATTGAGTCAGAAGTTGCTAATCGGTTCACTGCCTAGGAGGGCCATCCACGGCAGAATTACCGATTCAGACATGAAAAATATGGGGTTTGTAAAAAATAATAAATGTGTTCGTAGAATAATGCAGAGGTTGGAACGGCGAATTCTTACATGGTGGTTGGTCATGGCTTCAGATGTGTCTGATGAGTAGAAAAACGTATCTACCCTGGGCTTACCGTCCGCCCATCCCGCTCAAAACGTAGTACGGTGGGTTGAAGATCTTCATATCCTGCTGTCCCATCCGTGTCTCCTTGATTGCAACTACATCGTCTTCACGCATACAGTTTCACCTCTCAGGTAACTCTCTCCACTTTGTATGAACAATCGCTCTGCGCTGCTTAGCCATCTCCATCGCCGCCATCTTCCTTCTGAACAATGCAGGCCCATTTAATAATGCTTCTCCCATTCCTGACCGACACCACATGTCTCGCCTAGTGAATCAGATTATTAGATCCATTCTTACCTGTTCTCTTCGATACTTTTCTTCATCCCCCGATTTTTGAGCTGCTCCTAAGCTTCCGCAATCTCTACTGTCTCTGTTGATCCGCCGAATAAATCTGTCATGAAGATAATTCACCACGATATTCCAAAGTTAATTCCACAAACATTCGACTTAACCTAACCTGACCCTCCTAATAACTGATAATTTCTTTCTAGGACTCCATTGTTATTGCTCCAGCCTCTTATATATATATATTTATTTATTTATATATATATGCATATAAACAAGCTCACATATGTATATATGCATTCGCTCGCTGTATCCTGCAGTTCCTCACAAGCCATCTCTCTCGCTATCATCCCGCTGACCGCCATCATATGCATCCACCCCTTCTACATCTGTGGCTCACATCTACTGTGTCCAATTCCTATAAACTATTATTTTACCTGATCCACTCTTTACATCTTACTTTGCTCGCTCCCTGTTTTACATTGAGTTTTGTGCCCTGTTCGGCGACCATCTATCGCAGAGTACCAATGCTTCGTTGCTATCTAATCCTTTGCAGTGAATCCCACTTTTTTCCATCATCTCCGGCTAACGCAGTTTCTTGTACCGATTTCTAGCATTTCTTATGTATATCAGTCAGCTTCCAGATATCATCATACGGACCGGTCGGATCCCTTACCTGACTCTGACTTCCAAACTCTCCGTGCTTCCATCTGGATCCGCCCACGGGTCCATTTAAACTCAGTACATTTTCTTTGGTGTGCATACATTTGCCATACTTTCATCCCACGTTACTACCCCTTCTAAGCCTCTTTTATCCAATTTCCGTTACGAAAACTTCTATATTTCCAAGGGTTTTGTCTGTCCATCCCATCACTTGTAGACCGTTGATCATGCACCTGTCATGCCTCGGGCGTCTCCGAAATAAACCATTATTATTACGGGGACTCTGCTCCGACCACCTGTTTCCAACTATGGCTGCATTGGTGTACAGAACAAGTTAACTCGACGACCCCTGGAGAATTTCCAGTTTGCCAGGGATTTGGTTCGCTTGAAACTTAGTTTCGAGCTACCCCCAGTCTTTGAGAGTTTTCGTCGAGTTTGGTGCAGGCCGCATTTGATGAAAGCCTCGGACGCGTTTGCTTGCGGCCACAAAATAGGTGCGGGCTCCAAACTGCCTGTATCCGTAAACACTCTGGCTGCGCTATCTATCTGCTTCTCATGGAGGCTCTGAGATTGAGGAATTTTGTCCCTTGTCACCCCGCGACTTGGGCAAAACATTCGGTGGGACACTTTTACTGTGGGTGACTCCAATCGGGTAGCAGTGAAAGGAGGTGGCCTTTGAAGTTCTAAGCTATTGGCCGCAGTCCTGGACGCGCTCTGCCCTGAAACCTCGGGTCCCTCGGTGACCGGAGGTACGGATGCAATCGCAGGCAGCCAGAATGTAATCTGCATGCCTGGGACTATGAAGCTGTGCCACTATCGGTCTGGGCTCTTTCATTTTCCTATTGTTTTACGCGCTGTGTTTGTTTATCCGTGTGGCTCGTTTGTTGGCAGCTTGGCCCCGAATACCGACCTTCCGTAGAAGGTTCACTATGCGAAATCTCATTGCCAGCTTCGTCAGCCCATCCTGCTTGGTGATGGGCTCCGATACTCCCTTCGTTTCTAATTCCGTATGCTTCCTCAAGTCGTCCTCAGGTTGTCCTTGCGGGCAATTTTGGGCAGGGAAAAGCTGGTGTTTCTCGTTTTCTAAGGATACAACCCATCAGGTCCAACTCAGACCATCACTAGAAAGGCTTGTGATGCCTACTGAAGTTGCCTTATCTGGTGCTTTTGCTTCACCCTTTCCGGTCTTATGTTGCATCCAGCGGTTAGAACGGGATTTCGCGTTTCCTCTTGGTGCCAAGCTTACCAAAGTTGATCTCCTGTAAAAGTGCTCACGAGGCTGGTCTTCTTTCACCAATGCTTTCCGCTCAATAATCGGGTGAAAACCTCCTGAATGCTTCCCGTCTACAAAATGCTTGGTCGGCACCGAAAATAAATCACAGGGGGCTTCTTATCAAACTGATTACGCTAACAACACAAGCATTCGAATTGCTCCTTGCGAACCCTAGTTTAGTAGATCCGGCCTCTCTGGGTAGGTGGGGTAAGACAGATGCTTGCTTGGCACGCAATTACGGCTTTTTTTGGGAACAGGTGCGAAGGAACTCCACACAGATGGGGCAAATTTGTACAGGCCCGGAGATGACTCAGTCTGAATGTGTAAGCTCGTGAATAAAAATTACCTGAGGCAGAATCAATTAGCACCAAACTCTAAGCAGTTTGTGTGTTGTTCAGTGCAACAGGGCTGCGCATTGGTTTTCTGCTTGCTGTGGGGACAAATGGTTTCCGCCATTTGATAAGGACATTTTTGACTGTGCCGCACGCGGACCATCGAACTTTCAGCTCCTCTGGCCAATATCGCTTCCGGTGCCACTCCCAAGCGTAAGCGTGAACTACATTGTTTCAATACAAACCACCCCTCATATATTCCGCTGACGTTTGCCGTCTTTTGGAGCGCGTCGGAACTTTCGGCTTGTTGCCCCTTCTAGAGGCCATCCTCGGGATCCAGTTATTATCTGGCATCAGGAGTACAAAAGTCCAATTCACACTTTAGTATTCTCGGTGCAAATTGTAATGCACCTCTGGCATTTCCCCGCAGTGAGATTGGAGCTTTCCTTCTTATGCGTCACCCTGGATACAGCCTTTTCACAGGGGTATTGGGACGCGTTTTTCCCATGGGCTCTCTAGCTCTGCTTTGGAAGCCCAACTTTCTTTGGCCCGCTTTTAAAATAACTCTAGTCATATTGAGGCAGTACGATTTTAGCCGGGCTGGTCCGGTATTTTAAAATAATAATAATATTGATAGTTTATTACGGAGACTCCCGAAGCATGCCTTATGCATGATCAAAATTTTTAAAAGCATCAAACTTGACAGAGAAATTTATTAAAATTTAACAAACGCAAGACAAAGGGGGTCTGGAAGAAATAGAGGGGAGATGAGAGGGAAATAATTGTATGCACACAAATGAGTAATGTAAGGGGTTTAAGTGAAACCGGAGATGGATAAAAATTTGGGCCCGCAGATGGGAGGGAAGATGTTGATATCGTAATCCTTCTATCCCATATGTCTAAAAGGGCGAGATCTTCTAGACACGGCCCGATGCTAAACAAAGTTGACAGAAAGTAAAGCAGCTATGTGCCCTAATGGATGCCGGGCAACTGGTCTCTTCCAACATGTGCGACCCATCCGAAAGGTGTTGTTCATGGCTGTGGCGCACTGGTCACTTGCACTTATCCAGACGAATTCTCTGCTCCGGAGGATTAACTTCATCTTGATGTCCCTGGCAAACACGCTTCTTCGGAGACAAAGACGACGAGAGACCTCTTTTTTCCTCCACTCAGCTCCACATCACTTGCGCCGCTCGCTTAATAGCTTACTTTCTTTTTCCTTCATCCGAGCTCAGCTAATAGCGCTGTGCTGCACTCACTAGCTCCCAAAAGTATCATTGTGTTTCTCGCTTACTCCCTATGGTAAATTGCTTCTATATAGTCCAGTAAGGTCCAGTATATCCCTCTGTGGCTGTTGCCTTTTCCACCCATAACATGGTCACTGTAACATATTCACCAGCCCCCCATCTACTCCGTAGCCCCCTTTTTGCGCCTTTCATTCCGTAATCGTTGCAGCCTCACACTCAAAACCTATTTGGCACCCACCTGACCATTGTCCATCTTGGTAATTCGTGGTTCACCTACTACTTTGCGGCCACGGACGACCAGTTTTCCCTGCGGCAACCTCCTTCACCACGGCTCTGGTTGTCTCTCCCTCTCTGCCGATATGGTATCAATCTCAGATATCTGATTCTGGTAAATTATATATGTTCAGACACCTTTGCTGCTGCTTTCCCCGACCGCTTCTACCTTTTTTCCACATCGGGGGTAGCTTCTTCGTTCTTTGTTCTGAATCAGTCGAAGCAGCTTTGCTACTGGTAGTGATAGGGCAACCGCCCCAGTATGGTGGTCATTACTGGATGTTCACTTACGCGCTATGTGCTCCATACTCTCTCCTTTTTACAGGATAGTTATCCGAATAACCACCCTGACTACATGCCCGTGATTGAATTATTGCTATGCTCCTTTCCAAGTGATTGAACGTTACACCTATCCCCCACCAAAAGAACTCAATTCACAGATCACATGCCTGTCTCCTTTTCGTCATTCCCTTGGTAATCAATCTGGCATTCTCCCACTCCCGATGTTCCGGCTATCTTTTTTATTTCCCAATCCGTCATACTCTGCCAATAAGCTTCACCGATGTAAATTCTCACCGTCTCATTCTACTTTATCTTTGATATTCAACCCCTATCCACTGTTGAATACTCTATTCATACCCCTGTCATTCTCCTCAGCCTGCCAGTAGCTCTTTATATCTCTCGTTCCCAACAATCTTCCTTGAACGAAGCCGATTTAATCAAAATATCTTTCGACTATTTTGCACCTCCCGCCTGCTGTGATCATCTTCGGTGACCTTTACGTGCGTAACCCTCTTTTCGTGGTGACCTCATTAGTCACTAGGTGACTTGATTGTCTAACCCTGAGCTTCTACTTTGCCCGGCAATACTGTCAACTTTAGCCACTCAGTCTTCCTTTCTACTCTCTTGTATACACAAGTCTGCGTCAGCCTCACCAAGTCTATGATTTTATCATGTCCTGTATCGTCTCATCATGCTCCGCTGTATGTTTCGGGATTCTTTGAAATAAACCATCATCACTATCCCGTTATACTAGACTACGCCCTTCTTGACCTCAAGCTCCCACCTGTGATTCACCTCATCTCGGAGTTCATGACTCTCTTTCCAAGCACCACTTCAAGGGGCCTAGAGTTTCTCATATTCTTGAGCATCCACTTTTCCCTCGGCACTCTATTTCGCTTTATCCCTGACACACTTCTCCTCCAAGTCTCAGCAAGCCCTCCTGTTCGCAACCTGGTCAGTTTGTTGCATGCTCCTCATAAACATCCAGCAGTCCCCAGTTCATAATACCAAAATATATTCTCCTGCTGAAGAAATGGTCTATTTACATCACATTTCGTAGCCTCCGCTTTAGGAAACTGCTTTGCCCTTACCACCATCATTCACTGCTGGTAAAATAAGCTGAAAGTCGCTTCACATCCTAGCTATTTCACGTTGATCCAGCTTCAACTGTCTCCCCATTCACTCCATAATGAGGATCACTGATAGAAGTTTGCTGTTTATTATTGTGAACATCATTCGATTTATCGGACTTCCCGCCTGCCTCAACTATGAGTATTTGAAAGACTGAAACCAAGGCAAACGAACACAAATTATACTGGCAAACAACTTTCTAAATTATTTTCCTGGGTGTCATCTATCAGATATTTCTCTGACAAGCTACGTTAAAGAGAGGTCAGAGTTGCAACTTGGCACGATTTTTGTCCGGGACTATTTTGCTGCACCTCAGCTTGGTGCGAGCTGCGGAAAGATGCTGTTCACATAAGTCCATGTGAAACAATATTGCTCAGTAAATTCAGGGGAAATTACGATAGTAGAGTCCCGTCACCATGACATAGGCAGGCTAGAAAAGGGCTGTTCTTGATGACATAACATAGGTTTTCATCAACGTATTGCAATGGTTTCGGCTAATCTCCAATAGCTGATATTCTATGCCATGTGTACGGCCAGAAGCGTGGTGCTTTGGTCAGCTGGATGTTGCTTCATCAGAAGACGACGAGCTACGGCCGACGAAGGGATCTTATGGTTTCGAGCTTTTTTGTTATGCTTTTGATCTGACCCTGATTTCATCACAAAATGCCGTACCTAGTATGGAATATGTTCAATCACTCGGTTATGCAACTGCAGCTCTGATCAATCCACGTAGGTTGCTTCGCAACTACATTGAAGTGGGTGAATCAGATTCGATCCGGTATACATAGGTGGACGTTGTTCCACCGAGGGTGTGCGGGGATCCCAGTCGTTCGATAAACAAATCTGAGGTCGGCTGCATAATATGTTTGTGCAATCGCTGGGCCTAGTTGTCTTCTGAGCTAGCAACCGATGTAACCAACTTTGGAAAGAAGACAAAGGGTGACTAGTACTTCCTCTGCCGAACAAGTCGTTTGTCTGACGACTTAAAGCTTGCTGTTCCTCTCGATAGACGCATCGGGATAAGCCGTTTTCGTCAAGGCTTTTTTCACCTATCGCAGTTCATACTCAGTCATGTCTTCTGGGCGAACAAGTCGTGCCCTCCGAGTTAATGTTCGGTCCAGGCCACTTTTACACTCCACAGACACAAAAACGTTGGTTTAAAAGCTGCTCTGGAGCTACCACCAGAGCAGTTGTCGGCTTTTATTCAATTTTTGATTAGTATAATCCAATAATCTTCGTAATTATCCCGAATTTTTGAGGATGACTATTTTGCCCCATGCAGCAGGATTTTTGACGGGAAATTTTAAGCCATATCTTCCTGCTCGCTCCACAAAATCCTACTTCGCAAAACGAACTTGAGGGACCATCCTTCATTAACTTTCTGCATCATCCTGGTAAATATGCATTTTTGTGAACCATAATGGCGCTCGTCGCAGCAATTCTATGTTTATCCGGTTCTATTTTATCTCCGTAACTGGAGTAGAATCCGATTCTCATCTGCCCGCGCACTTTGTTTCTATATAGGGTCGTTTGAGCCTAACCCAACCTTATTTTACTGGTGGCAAATTGTGCAAACCGTGCATTTATATTTTGTGTGCAGTTTGGCTCAATAAAGGCTGCTTTACACGTTGATCACGAGTTTACTCATGCGGCTGGAGCACCGCTTAGAAATACACCAATATTGACAATTTTATTAGTCTTAATATTGGCGCCGGTATATTCTATCCTTGGCTTTGTGATAGGTAACGCGGGGAGGATTTGGGGCCTGGCCGTTCAAAGGAGGTTAAACCATCTACCTCTTGGCTAGCTCACAAGCCCATCAATGAGTTCTTACGAAAACAAGACCATGTCCGGGAGATTCAATATTTTGTTAAGCAGATGATGTTCCTCCGATGAAAAAGGCATATATTTACGAAAAGCTATCAAAAGTATTGGTAATTTGCTTGTGCAGCAAGTACTCGCACATTTTCGGTTGCACTGTAAAGGCATCTTCTGAATTTGCTTGCTCCCTGCTTGTGGAGTTTTCATCAATCTTGAACCTATCTCATTCTTTCTCACGGCTGAGTTTGTTCCCGAGATAACAAAGCCTACAATGTCTTCAAAGGCCCCGGAGGATGAACCTCCTCCAATGCTTCCTGAAGACCAGATAGAACTGAAGTTTCAATTCAAATATTGCGACTGTTAAGAATAGAGCAAGGGAAAACCGGTTTACTTCTTCCGAAGGATAATCTAGCAACGTAGGTAAGGGGACTACGCATGAAGGTGAAAACCTAGATTAAAGGCATTCAAACACACAAAACATGTCAAGCAGCTACCCACCTCTGGCAACCGCAAATCAGACCAGCAACTCAACTTGTCAGATGCTAATGAAAACGGCAGTTAAGCTTCAGACTGCTAAGTATTGTGTCAGATGGGCCACTATGCGGGGGTCACTTTTCTAAAGTTAACCACCCCACTAAAGTAACCCCAGGAGTTACCAGCAGTCTGACCAATCCCCCTGTTCCCAAACCGATCAAATACCCTCAGATAGTCTCCAAGAAAACTGAAAACGGTCTACCTTTACCTGGAGTACAACATGCAAGAAGCCGCTAAATTGTTTTATCTCAGGCTTTGCAGAAGTCTTCCACAGGGCACTCCATGCTTATTTCTTTTCGAACCCATATTATGTAGAACTGACGGCGGACTGATATCCCTTCCTGGATGCTTTTTAACCGGTCGCTGCTCAACCATCTGAGTAGGCCTCTCAGTATCTCAACCTGCAAGCATTCACTTTGGTGCCCCTTGGGGCTCAATCCATGGCTCACTTCTCCCCTAAGTTTTCATTATCGACATTTCAGAAAACATCCCATTCGCGGCGTACGTTGGTGGCTCACTCACCTAGAAGATGGTGCCAATGTAGCCCAGTCAGCTTTTGATCCAGCCAAGCGTTGATCAACTGGTTGCGGTCTAGAAACTGACGGTGTCGAGTGCGTGAGCATGTTATTTGGTAGCGCGCCAGATTACCTCTTTTGGATCAACCCGAAATCGCAAATGCAAAAGTTGGGTCGGCACAGGATCCCCGGGTTCTGGTTCTGAGGCAACCTGTCTTTCTCCTTACTTCAGGAAAAGGCCAATTATTGCGCCTTTCACGCACCAAACCTGATTAAAAGAAAATTCCCTACGGTCTTCAAAATTGATTTCCACCTCTTATACGAAAGCTGAATTTTCCCGCGAATGGAATATGGCAGCCTTGTTGGACACACTGGACTCACTTGTGACTGTGAATTCCTGCGCGGGCCTCAAAAGAATGCCACAAAAGCTGTACAGTATTTGCCTTACGCAGGATTTCCCTGGCGACCCTCAATCCTGAAACTTTGCCCGCTGGAAGCGCGTTGGGTCCGAGTTGATCTATTCCTGATGCCTAATCCCCTCTGTCCAGGACCGGCTGACCAGATCTTCTCACGCCTAATTCTGGAAAACCTAAAAAAACGCATCAAAAGGCTATTCAACCCTCGTTCCTAAACTTCATCGGAAAGCACTTCTCGGCCGTGCTATGTACTTGCGTGAATAAAAACATACACAAACCTCATGAAAGGAAGACTGTAGGACTAGAGAATCAATTGGATTTGACGGATACCTAGTCTGCCTTGAAAAGAATCCCTAAAAGAGACGTAGACAAGCAACGGCCATTAGCAACATTTGGTAGGGGTTTGAGTTGAAAATCAGACGTCGAGCAAGAATTTTGTTACGAATATAGTACAGGGTAGGTCACTTGAATGTTAAGGTTGTGACATTCCGTGACAGAACACAGGCACAGCAAATTATAAGCCAAATGAACACAGCATCTTGAAGGAGGTTGCCAGAGTGATGGTGGAAGGTTTGGCCCTCTAGAAACAGGTAAACTTCGAGCAAGTTCTTTAATTTCAGATAGGTGTAATTTGATGCTTCAACACAAAAATGGGAGCCGGGTAAAAGATAAAAGCGTGATGCCCAGCTACGATAACAGCAGGGACGTAGCTTGCAAAGGAGAGGATAAAGTAAACGACAAGCGAATGATTGTTTATTGATGTTTCCTTTAAAAGGTGGATCACGTGATGGCTACTGACCAAAGTCCTGTGTTACAGGTGTCTCTCAGCCCTGCATATATGGAGTAAACATGATGCTTTGCAAGACGAGGATACTTCAATGTGAAAGTTCAATGCGATTGAGCAGTGAAACTGGCACGGATAGCAACCAATCACCGAATCGGTGACGGCTTGGATACTCTGGAAAAGGATATTCCTCCATCAGATATACTTCTCGAAGATTGAGGGCGGGAGAGAGTGGCATCAATGAATGCCTCGGTGTTTTAAATTATCGATAAAAGTGACAAAAGTGGTGGGTTATAACTTAAGGAATGATATTAATCACAATTGGGAGTGGTGAATAGTTTAGCCTGAAACCTTTGGAAAATGAACCGTGGATGATGAGCCGGAAATTTTAGTGGAGTTTCAAATATGCCGTAACTGTGCCCTGAGGAAAGTGAATTAAGTCAAGAGTAAAAATGGTAAGATAATGTGGTCATGTTGGAAGCAAACACGGAAAATTGATGATAGCAGGAGAAGACAGAGACATTATGGCGGTATTAAGAGTACATAAATAATGTTTTTAATCCGCAACCGGCGTTAATGAATGGGGCTGACCAAATACACACGAATAAATGTGGTCATAATGTGGAACAGACAGAATTAGATAAAACCGACGAAGAGTCCAGTGGGAACAACGGATGTCTTCATAAAACGCAGTTTTCGTTGCAAGAAAAGGGTAAAGACTGATAGGATACCGCGGTGGACGGGATGGATAAGGCTAGAAACCGGCCGGGGAACAGACAACAAATCAGACGTGAAAGGGCGCAAATCGAATAATCGGTTTAATGGCAATGACTGGTGAATGGCTACTGGAAAGTACACCTTATTTGAAAGTGAACAAACATCTATGGAAAGGCTGCGGAAGATGTTGTACGGGAGTGCGTCGGCGGGGACAGTAGACTTTGAGCAATGGAGACAGACAACGAGAAACGGCAAGGTTCATAGATTCGTTGGGGGCACAGTGGCATTGGAGCGGCCGCTGATCTCCAAAGGAGACGAGAGAAGAGCCCATGGGAAAGAGTTGAAAGTAGATCTATTTTTTATTTCATAGGTTGATTAGATATTAACGAAATCTGCCGAACAAGTCAACTAATGTCAAGCAAAATGGGAAGGACATGGTGCCTCATAAGACTGAGATGGTGCAATGAACTACTTTAATACGGATGACCAGTTGAACCGTTGAAGAGGCAGATATTCACCGGTCATACTTTTGGCAGTTAGAAGTTTACGGAGATATTTTCCAAACAATATTGTCTGCCAGAGTTTTGTATTGTGGAAATCCACGGCGACTGTAGAAGTGGAAATAAATGCCACACCAGTGATAGTAACAAGTTTTTTTGGGGGATGGGAATGTAGTGCATACGAGATGGACTGGTGAATCACTTGGGCATCGCAGCGGTAGAAATGACAAAGAAGGACCAGAGAGGTGCCTAGAGAGAAGAGATAGATATATTTGTCACTTCTCTGCTTCTTAGTTAGATCACGAGTTACCAACAGAGATCAAAATCTACTGAGGAAGCCAAATTATAGAAAACAAAACGGAAGACGAAATGATACAACAAGATATCTAGAAGTTGCAATGAAGGACCTCAACACGGATGATCAGTTGAACTTATGAGGGGAAAAACGTTCACCGATAAAATATGTGACCGCCGGAAGTATACGGGGACTTTAAAACAGCGACGTCATCTTGGGCCTGTATTGCGACTACGCTTGGCACCAGTAGAAGTGGTAGCAAATGCTATAACACAGGTATTAAGGAGTCCTAGTTTTGGGAATGGGAAAGGAATTTCACTCGGAAGGGACTGGTGAATAGTAAGACTTGGAAGGATTGCGCTGCACTCTGAGTTGATATCACCGAGGGGCGGAATTGTGAACTATATATGAATCCGAACATCGTTCGTCATAGAGAGAGATATTTTAAGGGCGTAGGCAATTATGGAGTTGTTGGTGTGTACCGAAAACGAGCATGATAAAAATCAATCAAAAAAGCAAATTCATATTGGAAGGGCTCGTGCGGGGAACAGGGTAGCGAGAAAAACTCAACTCACTTACCCACAGCCGGTGCTAGTGAATGGAGCTGACCGTGCACTAAACATCTAACCAGAAAAGCACTTCGTAAATTGAACATAGGAGAAGCGATCCACCAAACTAGTTGCTCCCTCACATCGTATCAGTTGTCCTGCATACACGATGTGCGCCAGTAAAGGCGGTAGATCGGCCCGCGCCTCCCAAGGTTGGGATAGGAACGGGCATACATGTTTAGTTCATCGGAGAAAGCTTCAGTTAAATTGGGGGCAGACGGGCCTGGAACCGTTGAAGGGTCTTCGGGCCTAAGCAGCGCAAACTGTGAGTCTGGGGAGAAAACAGCTGAGAGATGCGGTTTGTTCGAGTCCCAGCTGAAGATCAGAAATTGTCGGAAGAGTGTTATTTCTGGAGACGGATACAGATCATTGTTAGGAAAAGGTAAAATGCACAAATGGCCACTATTTACTGAAACGGAAAGGACTTGCCAAATGGATTTATGACCACCGGAAGAGCATCTAGTTTAGGCCCGCATGTGGCCGTAGGACGATAAAAATCAGGGCCACAAGACTACTGTTTCACTAAATAAAGAACTCAACGAGGTTAGGATTGAAATTAGTGTTAGCAGACTAGATAGAAGGGATAAGCCAGGAAAAATTAAACGACGGGGGCTAGAAGATATTGGTGCTAAAAGAAAGAAAATCGTCACGACTGGAGTTTGGGTTCAGTCATTGAGGCAAATCACGTGGTGCTATTAGGAAAATGATGTTCGCAAAATAGTAGCCGGGGTGTAATCATTTCGCTGAGACCTGATGTGGAGCAAAGGCGAATTAAGCGGATTGTTTCCAAAAAGGCCCAGGGTAATGCCAACAACGCCTATACGGGGCAGCGGGCAAAGAAGCTAATGAAACGTTGAAAAAGTTAGACGTAAGGTTCAGCAATTAGTAAAACATTTAAACCAGTAAACCAGATCGATAAGAAAAGTTGCTGCAGGAAACGTTGTAAGAGATGAACCTATATAATGGTGGCTGAGTAAATGAGTTCTGATTATGCTGGGGCCGTAGCCAGTGGTAAGGAAAGAGAGGGACACCTTGGAGAAGTAAAACTATAAGATTCGGCAACAAATTTGGCACCGAGGTTAGAGTGACCAGCCTGTAGAAACGAAGGAACTTCTGCGCAAAGCCGTGGAGACAGTTTAGCTGGAAGATAGTTTGTGGGACGGAATGAGTGACGTCATAGCTGGAGGTTGAGTCCAGTTGCTAAGCCACCTCAGGTAAAATTGTTCCAACCTAACTTCCTGCCGACGTTTGTTGAGAAAGTGTTAAATGTCTACATGGTTAGACCTGTGATTTGCAAGCAAAATGATCGCAACTTTATTACCACTGGGTTTTCTAATCTCCAAAGCACAAAGATGAGCTGTTCTTTTGAACTTATTGTCTTTGGTGAACCTTAATACCTATTGGTAGCCCATTGACTGTGAAGGCCTTGGCCACATCGAAGAACGAGCCGTCATGAGCATAAACACCTCGGTATGAGTCATCCAATGGGTAGGAGAGTAAAACTGACGTGTTATATATCCCCCTTTAAGCACGGCACGTTCATTTCCACATAACGGCTCTATTCATCATGAGATTTTGGCTCCTGCAATGCACACCCACCTGTTTATATGACACGTCCTCGCACATATGGCTCTGGTCTAGGTTGACCTGACATGGTTTGCGCAAGCTTGCTGTATTGGACTTTGACTCTTGACCTGAGTCGTTTTGAACCACATTTGAGGTTCATATAAGATGGGCGTTTGTTACTTTTTTATTTCAGTACAATCGAATTTGCAAATCAATCTTGTTCCGAATTTGAAATTCGTTTGGTCCGGCTACGCGTTGCTCAAGTTACAATCCTTGCAACTTACTAAGGGCAAGTGTTTGCAAATCAGATGGATCTGGAGAGAAAATGAGAATGGAAAATGCCACCCTCTGGTCGTTGCTACAGCCGCGGAAGAGGACAGAATAGACAGCGAATAAAGACGAAACATAAGTGGGATTATTGCCAGGCCGTGTTTTATGTGGATACGAACATGCTGCTTCTCCACGTGGTTTGTGGGAAACCGAAGGTACAAAGCTTTCCTTCTAGTTTAATCCCCGGTCGCAGCAAGTCGCGGAACCACTAGACCGTGGCTCAGTCTTGCTAGGTTGTGAGTGCGTACCTTCGGGCTACGTAACTCTGAGTATACATAGACTGCTCAAAGAAAAGGAAAGGCACACATTTCACAATAACAGTTCCGATACAAGCACTGTGAATGAAGAATTAGCTAAGCCCCCGGTCTTGTTGAGGAGATAAGCGAAGTTTTGGTCCCAAAGTTGAATGATACAGAGTGAATCGTCTCTAAATCGCTAAACTTAGAGGTGTTTATGTTCATGACGGCTCGTTCTTCGATGTGGCCAAGGCCTTCACAGTCAATGGGCTACCAATAGGTATTAAGGTTCACCAAAGACAATAAGTTCAAAAGAACAGCTCATCTTTGTGCTTTGGAGATTAGAAAACCCAGTGGTAATAAAGTTGCGATCATTTTGCTTGCAAATCACAGGTCTAACCATGTAGACATTTAACACTTTCTCAACAAACGTCGGCAGGAAGTTAGGTTGGAACAATTTTACCTGAGGTGGCTTAGCAACTGGACTCAACCTCCAGCTATGACGTCACTCATTCCGTCCCACAAACTATCTTCCAGCTAAACTGTCTCCACGGCTTTGCGCAGAAGTTCCTTCGTTTCTACAGGCTGGTCACTCTAACCTCGGTGCCAAATTTGTTGCCGAATCTTATAGTTTTACTTCTCCAAGGTGTCCCTCTCTTTCCTTACCACTGGCTACGGCCCCAGCATAATCAGAACTCATTTACTCAGCCACCATTATATAGGTTCATCTCTTACAACGTTTCCTGCAGCAACTTTTCTGCCGACGTTTGTTGAGAAAGTGTTAAATGTCTACATGGTTAGACCTGTGATTTGCAAGCAAAATGATCGCAACTTTATTACCACTGGGTTTTCTAATCTCCAAAGCACAAAGATGAGCTGTTCTTTTGAACTTATTGTCTTTGGTGAACCTTAATACCTATTGGTAGCCCATTGACTGTGAAGGCCTTGGCCACATCGAAGAACGAGCCGTCATGAACATAAACACCTCTAAGTTTAGCGATTTAGAGACGATTCACTCTGTATCATTCAACTTTGGGACCAAAACTTCGCTTATCTCCTCAACAAGACCGGGGGCTTAGCTAATTCTTCATTCACAGTGCTTGTATCGGAACTGTTATTGTGAAATGTGTGCCTTTCCTTTTCTTTGAGCAGTCTATGTATACTCAGAGTTACGTAGCCCGAAGGTACGCACTCACAACCTAGCAAGACTGAGCCACGGTCTAGTGGTTCCGCGACTTGCTGCGACCGGGGATTAAACTAGAAGGAAAGCTTTGTACCTTCGGTTTCCCACAAACCACGTGGAGAAGCAGCATGTTCGTATCCACATAAAACACGGCCTGGCAATAATCCCACTTATGTTTCGTCTTTATTCGCTGTCTATTCTGTCCTCTTCCGCGGCTGTAGCAACGACCAGAGGGTGGCATTTTCCATTCTCATTTTCTCTCCAGATCCATCTGATTTGCAAACACTTGCCCTTAGTAAGTTGCAAGGATTGTAACTTGAGCAACGCGTAGCCGGACCAAACGAATTTCAAATTCGGAACAAGATTGATTTGCAAATTCGATTGTACTGAAATAAAAAAGTAACAAACGCCCATCTTATATGAACCTCAAATGTGGTTCAAAACGACTCAGGTCAAGAGTCAAAGTCCAATACAGCAAGCTTGCGCAAACCATGTCAGGTCAACCTAGACCAGAGCCATATGTGCGAGGACGTGTCATATAAACAGGTGGGTGTGCATTGCAGGAGCCAAAATCTCATGATGAATAGAGCCGTTATGTGGAAATGAACGTGCCGTGCTTAAAGGGGGATATATAACACGTCAGTTTTACTCTCCTACCCATTGGATGACTCATACCGAGGTGTTTATGCTCATGACGGCTCGTTCTTCGATGTGGCCAAGGCCTTCACAGTCAATGGGCTACCAATAGGTATTAAGGTTCACCAAAGACAATAAGTTCAAAAGAACAGCTCATCTTTGTGCTTTGGAGATTAGAAAACCCAGTGGTAATAAAGTTGCGATCATTTTGCTTGCAAATCACAGGTCTAACCATGTAGACATTTAACACTTTCTCAACAAACGTCGGCAGGAAGTTAGGTTGGAACAATTTTACCTGAGGTGGCTTAGCAACTGGACTCAACCTCCAGCTATGACGTCACTCATTCCGTCCCACAAACTATCTTCCAGCTAAACTGTCTCCACGGCTTTGCGCAGAAGTTCCTTCGTTTCTACAGGCTGGTCACTCTAACCTCGGTGCCAAATTTGTTGCCGAATCTTATAGTTTTACTTCTCCAAGGTGTCCCTCTCTTTCCTTACCACTGGCTACGGCCCCAGCATAATCAGAACTCATTTACTCAGCCACCATTATATAGGTTCATCTCTTACAACGTTTCCTGCAGCAACTTTTCTTATCGATCTGGTTTACTGGTTTAAATGTTTTACTAATTGCTGAACCTTACGTCTAACTTTTTCAACGTTTCATTAGCTTCTTTGCCCGCTGCCCCGTATAGGCGTTGTTGGCATTACCCTGGGCCTTTTTGGAAACAATCCGCTTAATTCGCCTTTGCTCCACATCAGGTCTCAGCGAAATGATTACACCCCGGCTACTATTTTGCGAACATCATTTTCCTAATAGCACCACGTGATTTGCCTCAATGACTGAACCCAAACTCCAGTCGTGACGATTTTCTTTCTTTTAGCACCAATATCTTCTAGCCCCCGTCGTTTAATTTTTCCTGGCTTATCCCTTCTATCTAGTCTGCTAACACTAATTTCAATCCTAACCTCGTTGAGTTCTTTATTTAGTGAAACAGTAGTCTTGTGGCCCTGATTTTTATCGTCCTACGGCCACATGCGGGCCTAAACTAGATGCTCTTCCGGTGGTCATAAATCCATTTGGCAAGTCCTTTCCGTTTCAGTAAATAGTGGCCATTTGTGCATTTTACCTTTTCCTAACAATGATCTGTATCCGTCTCCAGAAATAACACTCTTCCGACAATTTCTGATCTTCAGCTGGGACTCGAACAAACCGCATCTCTCAGCTGTTTTCTCCCCAGACTCACAGTTTGCGCTGCTTAGGCCCGAAGACCCTTCAACGGTTCCAGGCCCGTCTGCCCCCAATTTAACTGAAGCTTTCTCCGATGAACTAAACATGTATGCCCGTTCCTATCCCAACCTTGGGAGGCGCGGGCCGATCTACCGCCTTTACTGGCGCACATCGTGTATGCAGGACAACTGATACGATGTGAGGGAGCAACTAGTTTGGTGGATCGCTTCTCCTATGTTCAATTTACGAAGTGCTTTTCTGGTTAGATGTTTAGTGCACGGTCAGCTCCATTCACTAGCACCGGCTGTGGGTAAGTGAGTTGAGTTTTTCTCGCTACCCTGTTCCCCGCACGAGCCCTTCCAATATGAATTTGCTTTTTTGATT
Source organism: Fasciola hepatica (assembly GCA_948099385.1). Classification (NCBI taxonomy): domain Eukaryota; kingdom Metazoa; phylum Platyhelminthes; class Trematoda; order Plagiorchiida; family Fasciolidae; genus Fasciola; species Fasciola hepatica. The sequence continues at coordinate 6,034,366 of CANUEZ040000100.1, forward strand.
GATTTTTATCATGCTCGTTTTCGGTACACACCAACAACTCCATAATTGCCTACGCCCTTAAAATATCTCTCTCTATGACGAACGATGTTCGGATTCATATATAGTTCACAATTCCGCCCCTCGGTGATATCAACTCAGAGTGCAGCGCAATCCTTCCAAGTCTTACTATTCACCAGTCCCTTCCGAGTGAAATTCCTTTCCCATTCCCAAAACTAGGACTCCTTAATACCTGTGTTATAGCATTTGCTACCACTTCTACTGGTGCCAAGCGTAGTCGCAATACAGGCCCAAGATGACGTCGCTGTTTTAAAGTCCCCGTATACTTCCGGCGGTCACATATTTTATCGGTGAACGTTTTTCCCCTCATAAGTTCAACTGATCATCCGTGTTGAGGTCCTTCATTGCAACTTCTAGATATCTTGTTGTATCATTTCGTCTTCCGTTTTGTTTTCTATAATTTGGCTTCCTCAGTAGATTTTGATCTCTGTTGGTAACTCGTGATCTAACTAAGAAGCAGAGAAGTGACAAATATATCTATCTCTTCTCTCTAGGCACCTCTCTGGTCCTTCTTTGTCATTTCTACCGCTGCGATGCCCAAGTGATTCACCAGTCCATCTCGTATGCACTACATTCCCATCCCCCAAAAAAACTTGTTACTATCACTGGTGTGGCATTTATTTCCACTTCTACAGTCGCCGTGGATTTCCACAATACAAAACTCTGGCAGACAATATTGTTTGGAAAATATCTCCGTAAACTTCTAACTGCCAAAAGTATGACCGGTGAATATCTGCCTCTTCAACGGTTCAACTGGTCATCCGTATTAAAGTAGTTCATTGCACCATCTCAGTCTTATGAGGCACCATGTCCTTCCCATTTTGCTTGACATTAGTTGACTTGTTCGGCAGATTTCGTTAATATCTAATCAACCTATGAAATAAAAAATAGATCTACTTTCAACTCTTTCCCATGGGCTCTTCTCTCGTCTCCTTTGGAGATCAGCGGCCGCTCCAATGCCACTGTGCCCCCAACGAATCTATGAACCTTGCCGTTTCTCGTTGTCTGTCTCCATTGCTCAAAGTCTACTGTCCCCGCCGACGCACTCCCGTACAACATCTTCCGCAGCCTTTCCATAGATGTTTGTTCACTTTCAAATAAGGTGTACTTTCCAGTAGCCATTCACCAGTCATTGCCATTAAACCGATTATTCGATTTGCGCCCTTTCACGTCTGATTTGTTGTCTGTTCCCCGGCCGGTTTCTAGCCTTATCCATCCCGTCCACCGCGGTATCCTATCAGTCTTTACCCTTTTCTTGCAACGAAAACTGCGTTTTATGAAGACATCCGTTGTTCCCACTGGACTCTTCGTCGGTTTTATCTAATTCTGTCTGTTCCACATTATGACCACATTTATTCGTGTGTATTTGGTCAGCCCCATTCATTAACGCCGGTTGCGGATTAAAAACATTATTTATGTACTCTTAATACCGCCATAATGTCTCTGTCTTCTCCTGCTATCATCAATTTTCCGTGTTTGCTTCCAACATGACCACATTATCTTACCATTTTTACTCTTGACTTAATTCACTTTCCTCAGGGCACAGTTACGGCATATTTGAAACTCCACTAAAATTTCCGGCTCATCATCCACGGTTCATTTTCCAAAGGTTTCAGGCTAAACTATTCACCACTCCCAATTGTGATTAATATCATTCCTTAAGTTATAACCCACCACTTTTGTCACTTTTATCGATAATTTAAAACACCGAGGCATTCATTGATGCCACTCTCTCCCGCCCTCAATCTTCGAGAAGTATATCTGATGGAGGAATATCCTTTTCCAGAGTATCCAAGCCGTCACCG